>VZTV01063355.1:5672-17228 GCA_013400875.1 Anhinga rufa
GCCGCTGCCGGCCCCCCCCTTCTGGGAACCGGGGGGGGGAACGGATGTCCCGGGAGCTCTGGGGGCCGCTTCCCCCCGCCGCGGCCGGAGGAGGCGGCCCCGGGGCTCTGCGCCGCTCACCCCTTGGTTTCCCCCCCAGTTCACGGCGAAGCAGCTGGAGAAACTCGCCAAAAAAGCCGAGAAAGACTCCAAGGCCGAGCAAGCCAAGGTCAAAAAGGTGGGTGGGAGCTCGGCCCCCGCCCCGGGGGCTCCGGGGACCGGGGCAGGCCCCCCGCGGGTCTGGGAGCCCCACCCTCGGCTCTCGAGCCCGCCGCGACGCCGAGAGGGACGTAATT
This sequence comes from Anhinga rufa, assembly GCA_013400875.1. Classification (NCBI taxonomy): domain Eukaryota; kingdom Metazoa; phylum Chordata; class Aves; order Suliformes; family Anhingidae; genus Anhinga; species Anhinga rufa. Next base: position 6,008 of record VZTV01063355.1, read on the forward strand.
CCCGCCCGGCGTTTCGAGGGTGACTCAAAACCGAGCCTGAGTCGCTCGAACTGTTGTTTCGGGCCGTTTCCCGCCGGGAACCGGCCCGGCAGGAGCGGAGCACCCACCCCCGCTTACGGGCCTGCGGCGGACCCTCGGTGCAAGCGGTCGCCCCTCGCCCTTCCAGGCCCTTCAGCAGAAGAACGTGGAGTGCGCCCGCGTCTACGCGGAGAATGCCATCCGCAAGAAGAACGAGGGGCTCAACTGGCTCCGCATGTCTTCCCGGGTGGACGCGGTGGCCTCCAAGGTCCAGACGGCGGTGACGATGAAGGGGGTAAGAGCCTCCGCGCGGGGCTTCGGGACCGCCTGCGCCCCCGCAGCGAGCCGGCTCTTCCCCCCCTCGCTGCCGCGAACCACCTCGGACTTCCCTCTCCCGGGAAAACACCCCGCCGTGCCTCGCCGTTGGCTCGGAGCCCCTCGCTCCGGTGCACCCGTGAGGAGCCCGTGTGGGGCGGCCTCGCAGCGGGGCCGCTCCCCTGCGGGCTTGGCTTAAATCCGTTAACCTGCAGCGGCGCAGGAGGGAGAGGGGCTCGTGCCCGGGGCCTTTCGCCTCGCGATGAGGGTGGCGGGCTGGGCCCCGTCCGGCCCGGAGCGCGCCCGAGGTCTTCGGTGGCTGGAGAAACCCGCCGCCTGCGGAGAGGCAGAGCCTGTCCTGCCTCATAGCGCTGCTGCGAGCACTGGAAACGCTGCCGTCTCTCTCACTGGCCGGGGTTTCGCTCCCAGCAGCGACGTACCTCGTGTTCGGGGAGCATCCGCGAAGTTAATCTCTTTTTGCAGGTGACAAAAAACATGGCACAGGTGACCAAGGCCTTGGACAAGGCTCTGAGCTCCATGGACCTGCAGAAGGTGTCTGCGGTGATGGATAAATTTGAGCAGCAGGTTCAGAATTTGGACGTTCATACGTCGGTAAGCGCCGGCGTGGCCTCGGAGGGGTGCGGGGGGGCTGGGAGCTGCCGCCTTCGAGCGGGCGGGCTTCTCTCCTGTGGGCTCTGCGGACACGCTGGCTGCCAGCGGCACCTCGAGCTTCCGCAGCCGCGCTCTGTTCCCCGCGGGGGCTCCAGCCTCCGGTGAGGGAATCCCCCCGAGCCCTTCACACAGTTCTGCTCTCTGTGTTTGAGGGGTACGAGAGGCGCTGGGGAAGATGCGTCTCTGCTGCCTGACGGGGAAGGAGTTGGCTATGCAAAGAGGCGAAGGCAGCGGACGGGGAGAGGAGGGAGGGCGGTCGTCCCCTGTGTCGTAGCTAGCCGTTACCCGGAGGGGGCCTGTGGCTGAACCGGACCTCGCGCCGCCCCGCTGTCCGGCTGGCGGCCGTTCCGGCTGAGGGGTGTGGCAGCGATGTGAGATCCGCAGCCGGTTCTTTTGGGGGAAGAAGCTGGGTGGGCTGACGGGCTGTCTCCCTCGCAGGTCATGGAGGACTCCATGAGCTCCGCTACCACGCTGACCACGCCGCAGGAGCAGGTAGACAGCCTCATCGTCCAGATCGCGGAGGAGAACGGCCTGGAGATCATGGACCAGCTCAACCAGCTCCCCGAGGGGGCTTCGGCAGTCGGGGAGAGCTCAGTCCGCAGCCAGGAAGACCAGCTGTCGCGGAGGTTTGTTCTCTCCTGTGTCCTTTGCCTTGAGTCGGGGCGGTTCGAATCCTTCCCAGGGATCCTTTGCTGCTATGAGTCGGCCCGTCGTGGCAGGGCGAGCAGGCGCTGAGCCCCCTCTCGCACGCCCAGGTGTGCCGGAGCCCGGCAGGCCCCGCAGTAGCCCGTGTGGGCAGGCAAGGCGGCCGTTCGGGGCCGCGGGACCGCTTCGGGCCCGGGAGAGGGGGTGGCTCCTGGCACTCGGCGGCGAGCTCTCCTCGACGAGGTGCAAAACAGCCTCCCCCTGCTCCGTGCTCGCCCTCACGCAGCTGCTGCTGCTCTGGGAACGCTTGGCGCTGACCTCCCAACAGCTCCGGGAACAGGCTGTCTCCCTGGAACTGCCCCAGGAGAAGCTGCTGAGCTTCCTCTCCCTGATCCCTCCCTGCTGCTCCCCACGCAGCCGCCGCTGGGGTCCATCTGGGGACACCCCCCGCTGCCGTGTGCTGCCCGGGGAGAGGCACCAGGGGGGCTGCAGTGGTGAGGCACCCGGAAGGGAAGCCAGGAGCCCCTTCCCAGCGCTACCTCATCCTGCGTTGATGACAGGCGCTCCACACCACCCCCAGGCAGCCGCGGCCGCCTGCTCCAGGGCAGGATTCCTTGCGCCTCCGCCGCAGGAGGGAGGTTTCTGGGTAGAGATGTTCCCTGCACGCGCGGGCTGACGGGTCGTGGCTGTTCCATGCTGCTCTCACCTCGCTTCCCTCTCGTGCTCTCCCTTCCAGGTTGGCCGCCTTGCGGAATTAAGGTCTCCCGTCGCCCCTGCGGACTGCTGCCCCGCTCGGGTGGCACGGCGCGTGGGCTGGAGGGGCCCGGGACTCCTTCCCCACCTCTGCTACGTCCTTGCCGTGACCCACCGGCCGGGCGAGGCCGTCCGTCCCCTCCTCCAGCAGCACGTCCCCGGCCCAAAGGTTGGACTCTTCTTTTGGGGCGCGGCGGCGACGGCTGTTCCCAGAGCAGGCAGCGACCCTGGCAGGGGGGCTCCGAGCAGAGGCGGCCTCTCTCTGGGCTTGAGGAACGCTTTGCTGGTTCTGCTTTCAGGGTGGTTTTCAGTTGAGGGTCGCCGCTGGTTTCTGGCAACATCCCGCTGCTGATTTAACACTAAAGGAATCCCTCCCGTAGGCGGGTCGCGGTGTGCTCCGGGGTGCTGCTCGCCTCACTCTCCTCCGTGCGCGGCACGCTTCTGTCCTTAGCTGTTCTAGACGGGGTCCCTGAGGTGCGCTTCCCTCGGGGCCCGCAGCAGGGAGCTGTGTACAAGAGCAGGGGGATCCCCACGGGCCGCCTTCCTCTAGCGGCGGGTTGGGAAGGGTTGTTTTCCCGGCTGGGGTGTTTCTGGGAAGGTTAGTGCCTTGCAGGAAGGGGAGGTTATGCCGTGGTATCTCTTCCCTCGCAGTGACCTTCCCGAGCCATATCCGAGTGCCCTGCTGCAGACCTCACCTTGCCGCTCGCCGGCTCCCTGTCCTGCGGGGCCAGACCTCCCCGGAGCTCTGTACCACAAAGTGACCTTTGAAACGCTCGCCCTGCCCTGCTCAAACCTCTCTGTGCGTGCCTGTAAATCCACCTGCTCCCCGTCTCTAGCTGCTGCCGTCTGAAAATGGTTATCCAGGCCCTGCCATCCCCTGCGGGCCCGTCACTGCCCCGTGTCCGGCAGCTGGGAGGGCATCGCAGCAGCTTCCAGCCCCGGGCTCGCAGCTCCGGCGGCCGCAGCCTCGTCCCCAAATGTCCCCCGGCTGGGTGTGACAGTAAGTGCTAAACCATCCTGAGAGCGTGTCGGCCTGCGCTGGCCGCGGCTCGGCCCCTGGATGTCTGCTGCCATTCCCTCTCCGCTCTCCCCTCCTCGCTGCGTCCGCGCCCGGGGAAACGTGGCAGCCTTCCCTCGGAGGCTTCCCCTGGGGCTGAAGGCTGCTTTGCCCCTTCTCCTCCGGCACTCCCAGGCACGACTGAGCTGCTGGGCTGCCGGGAAGCTCGCCGGCAAGGACATGTAGTTTCCTTTAGCTTTCACGAGGAGGATCCTTCAGCTTCTTCTGCAGCCGGCGGGTGCCGAGCTGTGCCGGGGCGGGTGGCTGGCCCTGCTGCAGTGGGGCAGCTCTGATCCAGCGCTTTGCGAGGGAATTTTAGAGCTGCTGCTCCGGGCTGCGCTCGGAGGAAGGAAGGGGAGCGCGGGGGAGAGAGGGAGGCAGCTCCCAGCGCTGGCCCACCTCCCGGCTGCCTCTGCGGACGTGGGGTGGGCCTCGCTGGGGGCCGGGGGCCATCTCCCCAGCACTTGCAACACGAAACGCTTCTCGGTTTGATTATTTCTCCTTGCGTTCAGTGGCCTTGGCAGGGCCCGTCTAGGGGCCGACGGAGCCTTCTTCCCCCACCGCGGGGTGGTGACTGTGGAGGAGGAGAAGGTGGCTTTGGGCTACAAAGCCGCTTGGCGTGTGGTGGAGCGTTGGATCGTGGGCCGGGCAGAAAGCAGGAGCCCCCGCGGAGACTCGTGCCTGCACCACGGAGCGGGGCTGCCAGCCGTGGGGCTGGGGGCCGGGAGGTGCCCCGGGAGCCCCCGCCCCTGGAAACGCTCCTCCTTTTTCAGTGTGATGTTTCTCTGTGGTTTCATTTGTGTGGGGTTTTTTTAAAGCTTGTCTCATTTGCCTTTTTTTTTTTTTTCCCCTCTTCTCCCGACCCATGTTGATCACCTTCTGCTCTTTTCAATAAACAGCCCCTGACCATCCACCGGGCTGTGTCTGGGGGTTCAGGGGCGAAGAGGGGGGCTGCGGCCCCGCGGCGCAGCGTGGCGGCCCTGCCTGGGCCAGAGCACCCGGGGCGAGGGGCCGAGGTGGGGAGGAGGAAGGGGACAGTCCAGCGGAGCCTTGGCTTCCCAGCACTGGCGTCACCTGGAGGGGAAGGGCCCTGACGAGCCCCCCAACGTCTCCCTTCGTGTAGCCGAGCCGGGGGGAAGCGGGGCGAGCAGGAGCGGCCGCGGTGCAGCCGACACCGGCACGGGGCGGCCGGCCCGAGTCGAGCTCCTTTCCCCAGTGTGGTTTTCCAGCTCCCTGCACCGTTCCCCGGCCTTTGTGGGGGGGAGGCCGGGCTTCCCGAGGGGGACATTCCCCAGCTCCCAACCCCACGGAGGGAGCCCCGGTGCTTTCCACCCCGGTTCTGCCATCGGCACCCACCGGCAGCAGCTTCACCGCCGGGGCCGGCTGCTGCGGCTGCCATCCCGGCGGGGACCGGGCGCATCCCTGCCCCGTGCCCGGCTGCCAGACGGGACTCTGTGCCGCAGCCAATTTGCGAATGCCACAGGAAGATGGCTCTCCTTCTCCTGCCTGTTTTCCCCGTGCCCAAAGCCGCCTCCGCTCCGAAGACAGGCTGTTCCCAAATGCGAGAGGAAATTGCTAAGAAGATAATTGAGTAGCCAGTTAATCAGCTAATGATTAATGTGCGCATCCTGCGGAGGCAGCCCTACAGCCGCCCTGGCCGTGTGTTGCAGCGATGTGTCACTCCCGGTGCGCTGACGGCTTCCCCCTGCCCTGGGCTGGGCGCCCACCGAGCCCCTACGCCTCTGCCCCGCCGGAGGTGGCCGGCAAGGTGTCGGCACGGCCGGTGATGTGCCAGGGTGGCCGGTGACGTGCTGGGACGGGGCCTGGCGGTCCCCGCAGGGTCCCGGCGTGGGCGCACGCTGCCGCCGGTGCTCGACGCGCGGCTTTATTTCGCTCGCGGGTGGGACGGGGCGGCGGGGTTGGACCCGGCCCGGCAGCCACCGGAGCAGCCACCTGCCGGGCAGGGTGCTGGGGCTGCGGCGGGAGCCGGGTGCTAGGAGAGCAGGGAGTGGAGCAGGGCCAGCGCCAGCGCCAGGGCTGCCGGGGGGAGCCGGGCTGCGCCGGCACCGTTGCCGTATCCGTAGCGGGTCCTGCACGTCCCCTCCAGCTCCTCGAAGGCGATGGGCGTCTCGTGGGCGGCCGTGCCTTGCAGGCTCATCTTCACCTGCGGTGGGGGACAGGGTGGGCTCCCGCAGCGAGGGGTGGCCCCCGTGTCCCCCCGCAGCCCCCTGTCACCTCGCACGTCCCCGTGCCCCCATTCATCCCCTGCCCCACGTGTCCCTGTGCCGCCCCATGTCCCCATCCATCCCCGAGGGCCACACTCCTGATGGCCCGCGTGTCCCCGTGCCTCCCGTGCCCCGCTCACCTCCTCCACCTTTCTGAAGACGCGGAGCAGGTTTTCGGCCAGGGCCGCCTTCACCTCTGCCTCCGTCCAGTTCCTCAACAGCAGCTCGGCCACCAGTGCGGGGTACGTGGAGACATCCTCCAGGCCGGTGGGGAGCCTGTGCCACCCCGCAGCTCACAGCGGTGCCGGGGGCAGCCGAGCCCGGCAGCACCCCCCTCCCAGCCGCCCACGCAGGGCACGGGGGAGAGCCCCCACCACCACCACTGGGAGCCCCCACGGCCGGGGACACGCTGCCCTGTCCCACCGGCGCTGCCCCGTCCCACGGGCGTGCCTCCTGCCGCGCCCATCGCCCGCTTTACCCCGTGACCCCGTCGTAGTCCCCGCCGAAGCCGACAGACTGGGCACCGGCCACCTTCTTCACGTAGTCCATGTGGTCTGCGGGCGCGGAGGGGCCGGGGTGAGCGGGGCCGGGGGGGACACACGACGTGGACACTGCCACCCCCCCCCATGCCAGCCCCGGCGCCCGCCTCACCTGCGACGTTGGCCAGCGTGGCCGTGTCCCTGCACGTCACGTACTCGTTGTAGAAGTTGACCATCACCAGGCTGCCCGTGGAGGCCTGGGGCAGAGGCAGCCCTGAGCCCTGCAGCCCCCGCGGCTGCCGGCCCCGCTCCCCGCCCGCGGCCGTGCCGCCCCGGCGCTCACCACCATCCGCAGCACGTCATCGGGCACGTTGCGGTGGTGCGGGCAGAGGCTGTAGGCGGACGAGTGGCTGAAGATGACGGGGGCTTTGGAGAGGCTCAGCACGACCTTCATCGTGTCCATCGAGACGTGGGCCAGGTCCACGATCATGCCCAGGCGGTTCATCTCCTCCACCACCGCCTGCGGGGACGGGGACGATGGGGACAGGGCGGGCGTGAGGGGCTGTGGCAGCGCCCTTCATGGGGGGACACAGTGCACCCAGGACACCCGCCGCTCGGCTTAACAACCTGGCATGGGGCTGGTGGGTGCCGGTACCGCGTCCCCCCCACCCTGGCCACTGCTCCCAGGTGCTGCCACGGACCCTGTCCCCACTCACCTTCCCGAAGGGCGAGAGGCCGTGGTGCAGGGGCGGCTCGTCCCCGGTGTCCACCAGCCAGTTGTCAGCCCTGCGGAGCGGGGCGAGCATCAGGGCGGACCCCCGGCTGGGTGCCCCTGCTTGGCCGCACGCTCCGTGTCACCCCCCAACACCGTCCCCATCACCCCTGTCCCCGGGGGCTGCTACCAGGGGGTGTTGCAGCTGTGGGTGAGGGTCATGTAGCGGACACCCAGGCGGTAGAAGGTGCGCAGGACACCCAGGCTGCTGTCGATGGAGTGGCCGCCCTCCACCCCGATGAGGCTGGCCACCTTCTTGCTCTGGAAAGCTTGCTGGATGCCTGCGGGAGGGTGGGGGCATCCGTCGGGGTGGGCACCAGGGCACCCCGCATCCCCCGGGGCACCCACATCCCGGCTCCCCCAGCCACTCACCAGCGCTGTCGACGACGCAGGCGAAGGTCTCGGGGTAGAGCTCGCACATGCGGTGCACCACGTCGATCTGCTCCAGCGTGCGCTTCACCGCGTCCTTGTTCTGCGTGTCGCAGGGCACGTACGCCGACCAGAACTGCCCACAACGGCGCTCGGTGAGCACGGGGAGCCTGGCCCCGTGCCCACAGCCCCTCACCCTGGTGCCCCCACCCACCCTGGTGCCCACCCTGGTGCCTCCTGCCCACCCCAGTGCCCCCTGCCCACTCTGGTGCTCACCCTGGTGCCCACCCCGGTGCCCCCTGCCCACCCCGGTGCGCGCCCCGGTGCCCCTGCCTGCCTCGCGGTCCCACCTGCCCGCCCACGTGCCCGCTGCGCAGTTTGGGGATGTTGGTGTGGGTGCTGTTCAGCAGCGTGAGGTTGGCCTCCGGCAGCCCCAGCTGGTTGTTGAACTGCTTGAGGAGCTGCCAGGGCAGGTCGTTGTGCCTGGGCAGGGGAGAGGGTGGGAGTGAGGGGCTGTCTGTCCGCCTGCCCGTCCGTCCATCCAGCCTCCTGTACGTCTGCCCCACGTGGGACCCCTCTGCTGGCCGGCGGGGAGCCAGGGGGAGGCCGGGCACCCTTCTGCGCACCCCTCCACCCACCCACCATCCCCGCTCAGCCCTCGCACCCCGGGGACCCAGCCCAGCATCCCTCCGACGGGGCCGTCACCGTCACCCTCACCGCCGTGGGGATGTCACCACCGCGTGGTGTCCGGCGCCGCTGGGGGAGCGCTGGGAGCCGGATGCGTGGGCCGTCGCCCACGCCTCTCCTCCTGCGCCATGGTCCCCACGTCTTCCATCTCTCTCTGCCCCACGCGCGCTAACAGGGGCTGCGCCGCGCCGGGCTGCCACGGCACGGGGCTGGTGCCGTGGGGGACCCTACAGAGGACCCTCCTGAGAGTCCTGGCACGACACCGGGGTGTCCCTTAGGACACAACTTCATGGAGCCTGTTTGCCCTGAGCAAGGACTTCCCCCCCGGGGCACCCTGGCCCCCGGCTTCCCGGCACCCTGCCCTCTCCTGGCTGGGCTGCACCGCCGGGGATCCCCTCGGCTGCACGGCCCCGGGGTGCCGGGCACGGGGATCCCCCTGGAGAGCTGTCCCGGCACACATGGCCCTGGCGTGCTTGGCACGGGGATTCCCCAGCAGCACCGGCTCTCCCCGGTGGGGTTTCCTGGCCAGGGTTTTTCTCAGGGTGCCGAGAGCTGCAGCCCTGCCGGGGTGGCCGCGCGCGGCCGCGGCGCCAAGCAACCTTTGCTCACCCGTCGATGACCGGCGTGGTCGTCATGATGCGCTCAGCCTCCTTCCGGTGATGCTGCCCGGCACAGGGCAGGAGCAGGCACAGCGCCAGCACCAGGATGCTCCCACCCGGCATCTTCGCCCGCTCGGTGCCGCCGGGGGATGAGCCCGGGGCGACCTGCTGCTGCGAGCCTGCCGAGCGCACGCACCGGGACGGATGTCCTGGCTCACTGTCTGTCCCCTCCTGCCGTAAATAAATAACCAGGAACCGCAGCCATAACCCCACCCTGCGCACCCTGTGCCCCAGTACTGGCACAGCCGTCACTGGGGCGGCATGGCAGCCTCCCCCAGCCCCGTGCCGGGCGGCAGAGCCGTGCCAGGGCCTCTCCGCGTAGCTGCGGTGATTCTTCCAGCCCCTATAATGCGGCCCAGATTTTTTTTTGCTGGGAAAACATCAGTCCCATCCCCGCCTCGGCCTCCGCAGCGCCGCACCCGCCAGCACCCCTGGCCCGGTGCTGGCACCCACCGGCTCCCCCACTGCTGATGGGCAGCAGCCGGCACCCCTGTCCCTCGCTCACCCCGGCCCCGGGACGCTGCTGTCTGCCACAGCTGTAAAATATATTTTCCAGCCTGTGTGCCAGGCTGGGATGGGCTCTGACCACCCCTCGACATGGCGTCGGATGCTGGGGAGTGGCCGAGTGCTGGCGCACCCCGCGGCTCTGTGGTGAGGCCGTCCCGCCATGGAGGGGCCGGGGGGCAGCAGCCGGGGTGGCACGGCGCCGGCGTGGGGCTGCTGCCAGGCTCCCCTCGCCCTGTGGTCCTGTTGCAGCGTTGTGGAGGGGGGGAAACTGAGGCACCCGTCCGTCCTGTGGCCCAGCGGTGGGGCACCCCACCTGCACCCGGCTGGCTCCTGCGTGGGGGCCGGTGGCGGCCGTGGGGCCGGCGGTGGCTGCGGTGTTGTGCGGCGTGGCAAGAGGCACGGCGGGGCTGCCGGGAATGGCAGGGAGCCACGTGGAGACGGCCAGCCCCGCTCCTCGTCCCGGGGTCCGCCGGGATGGGAATCCCTTCCTCCGGCACGGTGCCGGCGATGGGGCGCCCGGCCGTGGGGCTGGCACCGCCGGGGTCACCGCGGGCCGCTGCGGCCAGCGAGGCTCCCTGGCACCCTTCTTGCTGCTGGGCGAGCGGGGTGCCCCGGCCACCCCGGCTCTCCTGGCTGCGGCGGTGGGGCTGGCCGTGCGGGACCCCCGTCCCATCCCGGGGGGGTCGCCAGCCCGGGGCCGTCCCGCAGCCCCCCGGCCCCTCAGGCAGCTCTCCCAGCGATGGCCCCATCGCGGCTGGATCCCCGGCCCCCCCCGGCAGGAATGTGCGGGGGGGCCCAGCCCCTGGCTGGGACAGCTTCCTCTTTTCCAGCTATTTAAGGTCTGTCGCCGGCGTGTCCCCGGCAGCAGCCCGGCCATGGAGCGGATGGAGGTGACCGAGACCTTCGCCGGCATCTCCCTGCCCGGCCACCTCCACACGCAGGAGTCCCTTGGCTTCGCCGCCACCTTCGCCTTCCGCCCCACGGACGTGGTCATCGCCACCTACCCCAAGTCGGGTGAGGGCCAGCGGGGCGGGGNCCGGCATCCGGGGCTCCCACCCCCCCCAAAACCCCTGCCCTGCGTCCCAGCCCCATCCTGTCCCCAACCCCAGACTGGTGTGACTGGTGGGGGCTCTGGGGCGGGAGTCCCACGCGGCACCGCGCCACGTTGTGCCGTGCCGAGCCATGCCATGCCGCGCCGCGCCGTCCAGGGCTGTGCTGTGCCAGTCTGTGCCAAGCCATGCTGCGCCTCGTGATGGCACGCCGTGCCGCGCCGCGCCGTGCCGCAGTGCCCTGACGCCCACCTCCCCAGGCACCACCTGGATGCAGGAGATCCTGACACTGCTGTTCAGCCACGGGGACGTCCTGCCGGCCAAGACCATTCCCAACTGGGAGCGGGCGCCCTGGCTGGAGCAGATCTACTTCAGGGACGCGCTGCAGGATACGGCTGCCCACCGGCTCATCACCACCCACCTCCCTGCCCACGTCCTGGCCCCCGCGCTGCAGCAGAGCAAGGCCAAGGTGAGGGGGGCCGGGACGGTCTGGGGGGGTCCCCGCAGGGGCATCCCATGCCCACGGGCTTCCCGCAGCCGGGGTGATTGCCGGGGACTTTCTGAGCGGGGTGGAGCGGAATTCCCCCCAGCCGTGGGGCTGATGCCATCCCGCCCCCACAGGTGATCTACGTGGCCAGGAACCCCAAGGACGTCGCCGTCTCCTTCTACCACTTCCACCGCCTGGCCAAGTTCCTACCCAACCCCGGCTCCTTCGACACCTTCCTCATGCAGTTCCTCGAGGGCACAGGTAAGGGCTGGGGGGTTCTCGGGGCTCCGGGGCTCGCCCACGGGGCTCCCCGTCACCCCCCGCCTCCCCCCAGTGCACTACGGCTCGTGGTTCAAGCACGTCAAGGGCTGGGTGGGCCAGCAGCAGCTCCTGGACATCTTCTACGTCACCTACGAGGAGCTGCACCAGGTGAGCCCCCGGCGTGTCCCCATCCCCGTCCCCGCCGGCTGCCCGGGGCTGACCGCCCGCCCGCCCGCCGCAGGACCTGCGCGGCACGGCGCAGCGGC
>VZTV01063355.1:27166-48781 GCA_013400875.1 Anhinga rufa
CGAAGGGCATGCGGGGGCAGCGGGGCGGCGCGGGCGGCCGCTGCCTTCGTCGCCGTCAGGGAACCGGGCGGGTGCCCGTCATAGCCGGGGCACGTCGCCCCGCGGTGCCAGGCGTGGGGACGGAGCCCGGGTGCGTGGGGTTGGGCAGGTGCCTGGGGGCAGCGGCAGTCGGTGGGATGCTCTGGTAAGTGGAGGGGGGCCCAGGGACCCCTTCCGAGGTGGGGTGGCCGGTTCCGGTCCCGGTGGCTCCGCGGGGGCCCTGCAAGGCATCAAAGCACACTGGGGTGAGCAGGCGCCCTGTCACCCCACATACCCGTGTACCCCCAAGCGCCAGCCAGCCCCACGGGCACCGCTGTGCCCCCGTCCACCCACCAGACCCCTGGGCCGACCGGGGGTCCCGTGGGGCCGTGCCCCAGCCCCACCCCAGGGCAGGATGCGTCCCGTGGGGAAGGGGCACCCGAGTGGGGCTGGCAGGCTGTGCAGGAGCGGGGCTGCGCAGGCAGCCCTGAGCCCCCACCCCGGGGTGCCCCTCCTGGTGCTGGGGAGCAGAAACCCCCTCCCGTCCCTGCAGGCAGCGCGCCCCCCGCCCGGGCAAGGCTCGCCGGCGGGATCACCAGGTCCTTGTCCCAGCCGTTGGGTGATGCTGGCAGTGTCGGCCACGTCCCGCAGCCCCGGGCAGGGCTGGTGGCACCCCGGGGTGGCAGGGAGGTTTGCCCCATGCTGGGGACGGGGGGCCACCCTCCGTCCGGGTGCTGGTGAGACTCAGCCGGGCGACGCTGCAGTGCCGGGCCATCGAGGGGCTGTGCCAGCGCCAGCCCCAGGCTTGTCCCCCCGCCGCAGCCCCCGGGGGCTCGGGTTTGGGCTGGGGCAGAGCAGCCCTCCTGCCCACCCACCCACCAGCACCCCGGCGTGCCCAGCCCGGCCAGGAGCTGCCGCCGCCACCCGGCCAAAGTTTCCCGGCAAAGTCAGGCAGGGCCCGGGCCCTCCCCGGCACATGGTGCCCCAGCTCCGGTGGGCATCGTCCCCGTCCCCGGGATCGCGGGCACCCCGTGGCATGCCCCGGTGGAGGGGGCAGCGGCTCCCACCCTCCCTGGCCATCCCCTCACCTGGGTGCTGGCGGCCTGGGCTCCGCACGCGGCCGGGCCGGTGTCTGGGGTCGGCGTGCCAGCCGGAGCCGGTGTGCCAGCCGGAGCCGGCGTGCCAGCCGGAGCTGCCGCCGTTGCCACCTCCACACAACTGACTCAAGCTGCAGTTCGGGAGCGGAGCCCTAAGAGGGAGACGACAAGCTCCGTTAACTGCCTCGCTGCCGGCACCGGAGCAGAGCCCACCCGTGGGTACCGGGGCTCAGTGGGGTCCCCGGCACCGCGGGCTGTGCCGGGGCAGGCGCTCCGGCTCCAGGTGAGCCCCCCATGGTGACAGCACTGCTCCCGGCACCCCGCAGCCCCTCGCCCTCCCCATGGGCTGCCCGAAGCCCACCCTAACGCTCTCAGCCGAGACCCCAGCGCGGAGACAGGGTGCCCCAAAGCTGCCGGTGCCCTCCCCAGGCGCCGGAGCACCCAGACCCGCACCCTGCACACGCAGAGCCCCGGCGCCCCATCCCTCGGCCGGGGGCTGTGCCGGCACCCCCCACCCACGCACATCACCCCAGCGCTGCGGCGCTGTCAGCTCGGCTTTATGGAAGATGATGTAATTAGCCCAAATTTGGAGGGATTAAAATGCAGATAGGGCTAATGAGTGAGAGGGCAGCGCAGGGCCCTGGGCTTTGGGAGCTAATCCCCAGCCTGCGCGGCAAAAATAGGCCACCCTCCTTCCCCGCTCCTCCCGCAGCCCCACAGCACGGCGGGGCAAGAGGCAGCCACCCCACGGCGGGGCAGGATGCGACCGCAGGCTTCGCAGCCCCTGCGCCGCAGCCCTTCGTCCCAGCCGAGCCCCAAGTTTGTGTCACCCAACTGCTAACGAATACAAACGACTCAATTATCCCGGCACGGGCGACGGGCAGCGCAGCCAGGCTGCAGAACAGCCCCAGATCTGATTAGCCAGCAAAGGGGCTCGGTTGAGCGCTCCCCGGAGCGGGGATGCACCCCACCACCGCTGCGCCGTGAGCCGGCGCTGCCAGAGAGCCCCGAGGACGGGCCGGAGCCCCCAGACCCTTCTCCAGGGCCGGGCCGGGCCCCTCTTTGAGGCCACCAAGGTTATCACTCTAAAGAAGCGGCTCCCTACCCGCCGGGACGGGGTCAAGCTCTAGCGCAGGGAGCCCGCGCTGCGCGCCCGGAGGCAAAGCCAAGAGCTGCACAAGGCCGAGGGGTTCGTTTCACTCGCTCTCAGGGAAGTTTCGAGTCTAATCGCAGCGAACAGGGCTTCCCCCACCCGAACAGCGACGCCCCATGCCGCCTCCCTCCACGCACGCTGCAGCGGGAGCAAGCGGGCGCAGGGCGGCGGAGCAGCTCAGTCCTGCGTGTTTGCCCTAAAAAGACAGCACACTCGTATTTCTACACGGTTTTGGTTTTGTTTCTTTTTTTTTAATTGACAGTTCGAGGGAGAACGGTTCATTTCTTCTTCTCCACATCCTGCTCTGCCGCTTCTTTGGCGCGTTTCGCACGAATCCCGAAGAGCCGGGCGTTGGCCCGGGCCATGCGCAGGCTGGCAAAGGCCTTGAAGTTCTTCTCATCTTCTGAGATAACACGGGCCTTCTCCCGTTTGAAAACCTAGTGGGAGAGAGCGCCAGACAGTCAGGCTGCACATCAGAGGCTCCCGGAGAAGACTGCGTTTAAGGCTTAACACAATTAACCTCGCTACATTTTACCACTAGCTCCAGGACGCGGTTAAGAATAGAGCATTGATGCCATCTACAGGCCCTGCCCGTATCATCGCTCCACCGGGCGCCTCATTCCAACCGGTTCCTCGGTCACGTCAGCACAAGACCAGGACCAGGGAAAAACACGAGCGCAACGCGGGACGCGGGTTCGTGGTGCGTGCCTCCAGCAGCGCCCTTTGGAACGGGGAACGGGTTTCGAGACAAAGGGTGACCACGCAACCCGCCTGGGCTGCCAGCGCGCGCCCCGAAGAGCCCTGAACTCCGCGGGGGGACGAGCTCCCGCAAAGTACAAGCGGACAAACAACCCCGGAGCCTGGCTGGAGGGCCCGGCGCTGAGCACAAACAGGCGCTGGAGGCGCTTCAACCTGTGTCCTCACAGGAATGGGGCAATTTGGGGGGTTATTGCGCAGGTTTCCCCGTAGCCCTCTGGGGAGCGTACGTGGCTGCGCTTCTCCCACGTGTCATTTCGGGCAGAAGCGGGACGCACATACAGTTATTCCCAAAAAACGCATCATCCCGAACCCCCGAGACTGGCGCCTGGAGCTCCTCTGGACCCAGAACACAGACTCATGACTTCAGGACTTCCCCAGCTGACAAAAAGCTTAGCAGAGCTCCAAGTAACGAGCTCTCTGCAGCGTGCTCTGCAACGCTGAGCGGCCAAACAGATCTCGGCAAAATACCAGCACAAGCTTGACCTGATCCTGGTTTTCTTTGACCCAGGATGGGAAGTATCTAGAGACAGCAACCCTTAACTGGAGAACAGCGAGAAGAGAATCCTCTGCGTGAAGTTCAAGTCTCAGTTATGTCACACAGAGCATGTGATTCAGTCACACTTACATTCTTGATCGGCATAACCGGTCCAGTCAGCTGAGTCGCCATCTTGAGTTCCTCAGGCTGCATAACAAGACAAAAACCCATGATTTAAAAAGCAGTATTTAACTTAAGCACAACCCTGACGGGAGATTTAACACCGACCGGTTAGCGAATTCAGCATTTCAGCCACGAGGCCGCAGGAGTGTTTGGCAGAGACGTGCCGCATCAACAACCCGTGCTCTGCCTGGCTATCGATCAGCCCGGCCCCGGCCTGGCGGGAGTTCTGCCAGCTGGAAAAACGTTGACATCTGCTGTGCTGTTTTCCGTTTGATACCCAGCGTATTCCTCAGCAATTCCTTCTAAGACCAATTCCAGCTTCTTTAAGAGTATGGCATTGCACAAAAATGACTAAGTTTTATTTTAGATAGTTGAAATCAAGTAAAAAAAACACTTGAAAGAGCATTCCAGATGCAAGTATTGGTACCTACTGGCACAGAAGCCTGAGACCCTTCCTCCCCTGCTGTGAAAAGCAGCCCGAATACAGTGGGCTCAAGGGGCTGCCCTGTGGTTAAGCAGCTCGGAGCCGACAGCTTGAGCATTTCGTGACTGGCACTGCCCCACGGGAAGCATGTATCTACCAGAGGCAGAGCCAAGGACAGGCAGGGAAAGCCAGCTGGACTCTGGATCTCGGTGAGATTTTAATGAAAAGCGTTTTTGTATGTCAACAGCAACAACCTTCCCGAAACGGCCGGATGCATGGCTTTCACGGAACTGCTCCACTGATAAGTACGTCCTCGCCTTCCTCACCCTTCCCACGTCGCTGTCAGCACAGCAGGACAGAACTCCAGACAGACCTTCCAGCCATTCTGACAATTTAGCTTCGTAAACTAAAATTTAACTGGTTGGGCAACAACCCAGCGAACACCTGCGCCCCATCAGCAGCACAGCACCCCCTAGGCCAAACGTCTGTCCCAAGCATTGCTATCACCCAGGAGATGCCCGTGGAAGCCGAGCCTACCAGGCCTGGCCTTGCGCTGGGCTCAGTCATCCATCCCTACGTAGAATCAGAGGGGTTTGGGTGGGAAGGGACCTTTAGCGGCCATCCAGCCCAACCCCCTGCATGAGCAGGGACATCCCCAACCAGAGCAGGTTGCTCAGAGCCCCATCCAGCCTGACCTGGGTGTCTCTAGGGATGGGGCATCGACCACCTCTCTGGGCAACCTGGGCCAGGGTCTCACCACCCTCAGTGTAAAACATTTCTTCCTTATATCCAGTCTAAACCTACCCTCCTTTAGTTTAAAGCCGTTACCCCTTGTCCTGTCACACCAGGCCTTGCTGAAGAGGCTGCCCTCATCCTTCCTATAGTCCTCCTTTAAGCACTGGAAGGCCGCAATAAGGTCTCCCCGCAGCCTTCTCCAGGCTGAACAACCCCAACTCTCTCAGCCTGTCCTCACACCAGAGGTGCTCCAGCTCGCTGATCATCTTCGTGGCCTCCTCTGGGCCACATACGTGCCCAGGAACCATGCTGCCCCTGAGAGAAGGGCTGCTCCCCCCAGGGGTTTGTGTTCATACACCCCACGGCACCGGGACAGACCGATGGGCAAAAGTCCGAAAGTGTTACCAGATGCGGACCCCATGAAACGCTTCTAGTGGACAAGTACTTACAGAGCTGTCTCCCTTCTTGGGCATAGCTGGCTTCCTTGGGAAGAGGATAAGCTTGGAGCGGTACTCCTTCAGCCTCTGCACGTTAGCCTGCAGTGACTCGGTAGACTTGTTGCGTCGCCTGGGATCCACAGAGATTCCAATAGTGCGGGCAAACTTTTTGTTAATGCCAGCGAGCTGAGGAGAGAGCACACAGCGTCAGCATCTGACAGCTCCCAGTGCCGCCGCGCCACTGCCGGGCACCGCTGCGGTCACCGGCCAGACACGGGCTCGAGCGCAGCCCCCACAGGCCGCAGAGTCTGGAGAAAGGCTCGGCGTCCGAGCCAAGGGCCTGCTGGCAGCACGAGTGTCTGGAGAGAGGGGCCGACTGTGCCAGACGCAAAGGGCGTCCCAGTGTCTGTGTTTTAATGCCTTGAACATTACACAGACTTCACAGCAATTTTTGCAAATGGATTTCCTCAGGAGAGCGAAGTGCAAGCCCTCGGTAATTATGAGGGGGACGTTTAAACTCTAATACACAGGAGACAGAAATTTATGAAGCCAGCACACGGGTAACTCTGGTTCACTGAATGCTGAAAGCTCCATTAAAGAAGTATTTTTCTCTAACCATCTTGAGCAAAAAATAACCTAATTTTCTGTTTAAAGGCAAACATCTGCGTATCATTTTGTATTCCACCATTATCCAAACATTAAGGAAAAATAAAATAATGAAGCATTTGGCATCCAGAAGAACAATTTCACTGCTTCAATGCACTAATTTCACCGTTATAAGTGTTTTAATTAGATACTAAACAATGCACGAGGCGGCTGGGGACGCTGGCTGCCAGCAAGCGCTGATGGTTATTCCTGCCCACTGCGGGAAATACGCGGGTGGGGGTTTCTGCAGACCACCCCGACCCGGCTATCAACAGCTCGTCAGACCTGGGAAGGTCACAGAGAGCCGTTTCCTGAAGCAATGTAGGGCAATGAACGCTTCCCACCCCAAAGAATTTAACGAAGCAGATATTTGTCTTTTCCCCCAAAAGACGTTTAGGAGACTCAAATTAAAGCAGTACCAGAATCCAACTTTAATGGAATTTTGTTTACGCGACGGTCTGGCCAGACAAATGGATGTTTACTTTCCAAAGCAACCTGCCACGCTGATGCACGCCGCCGCGTCCCCACCCCGCGGTTACGGAGGAAAGGCAAGAGCAGAGCTTCCTTTGCTCCTGCAGAGCCAGCGCGCCAGGCTGGGCCGGCATCAGCAGACGCCGACACCTCGGCAAGTCACTCGCGCATCGCCAACGCGGGGAAGAGCAGGGGGATGCAACCGAGCTCGGGCTCGGAGTTAGCTCTGGTCGGGATCAGTGCTCCGTACTTACTTTAAGCTCTTCTAGGCTGAAACCTCTGCCAGCACGGACTTTTTTGTGGTATCTGATCGTAGGGCACCTCACTATCGGCCGGATGGGCCCAGCTACGGGGCGGGGAGCGATGCGGCGAGCCTTCGCCTGGCGGGCCTTCCTCCTGGAACGTCAAAAGGGCCGGCGATTAGGAAGGCTGAGTTTCTGCCAGCTGAGCAACCTTGCCACGGGCAGCTCTCAGAAACCTAGCAGCTCAGGCAGGCAGACCTCTGCTGCTACAGGACAGCCGCAGTCATCAGACATAAAAGGGTTCAAGGGAATCATCAACGCAGTACAGCGATTCCGGAGACTTCTCATCACTTGACCGCGGCTGGGCGGGCCTGTGCTGACCCCGACCACAGAGCCCACGCCAAACGAGCAGCCCCCCGAGCCTTTAACAAGCGGGGTTAGGGAAAACAGCTTGGAAATAAGGACGCACAACTCGAGCTTGCTAAGCAGCCCGACGCGGGAGCCCGAGCAGGCGGCGGCAGGCCCCGGGGACTCACCTGCGGATCTTGCGGGCGGGCTGGTTGAACCATGTGGCCACTCGTCGCTGCCAGTCCTTGTGGAAGTGGGGCTTCAGGATCATGCCATTGCGGCTGGGCGCCATGGCTGCTGGGGCCTGCGGACACGGGCAGGGCTAAGGGCGGCCGCGCGGCGCCGGGCCCGCAGGGCCGGGCCGGGCCGCGCCCNCCCGGGCCCAGCCGCCCGCGCAGGGCTGCGAGCGGCCCCGGAGGCGGCGGATGGCGGCGGATGGAGCCCCCCCGGCCCCGGCAGGGCCCCGACTCACCTCCCGCCACGGAAAATGGCCGACCGGAAAAGGAAGCGGAGGCGCCGAGCAGGGCGGAAGTGCGGCAGCGGCGGCCAATGGGCAGCGCCACGGGAACGGGCCAATGAGGACGAGGGCACCGGAAGCGCCTGGCGGCGGCTTCACCGCGCCTGTAGTAAAGATGGCGGCGGTTTAAAGGGCCCGCGCACCGCGAGCGGGCGGGGCACCGGCAGGGAGGCGAGGGGCGGACGGTGACCCCCCGGCTCGCCCCCAGGCTCGGCCGCGCCGCCGGACACCCCCGCAGGGCTGGCCCGGGCAGAAGCAGCTACAGCTCTGTGAGGTGCTGCGGCAGCGCCCTCTCCTGCTGCCAGTGCAGGACACACGCCCGGCAGGACAGGACGGACACGGGGCTGGGGTTACACCGTCCCCAGGACCCCCGAGGGCTCCTGCAGGACCGTGGGGGACCCTGCTCCCCTCCACACCCACGCCCCGCAGCGGGGCCCTGCTCCACCATCCGCCCCAGCAGGGCTCTCCCACCTTCCCCAGTTTGCGGTGGGCAGCACCGGCACGGCCGCTACGGCAGGAGAGGGGCCTGGGACCACCACCCACCTCGGCAGAGCCTTGGCCTGGGAGCGGCAGCGTGCCGTTAGATGGCACGGCCATGCCGGCTGCGCCCTGGAAGCCACCGAGGAGGCAGCAGTGTCCCACCAGCATCCCACCTGCTACGGCCGGCTGGCACCCTCGGCTCCGCAGGACCAAATCCTCCTGGCAAAGGGTTTATTCGGGCAGCCTAGAACACAGCTACAACTTTCTAAAGATAAAATCAGAGAACGCTTGAAATTGCATTTGCTGCTGGAAACGTGAATTCAAAGAATTGAGTTGTGAAGAAAAGCAGGTTTGGAAGAAAATAAATACAGGCAGAGTAGCATCTTGGATTTAGAAAACCACTTGTCCCCCTAACAGCAAGGGAAACCGCCACACCACGGGGCTGGCGCCCAGCGATACCCCAGGGAGGGCTTGGGGATCCGTGTACGCAGGTGGCTCGGGGACAGGGGAGAGGACGCTTTGCAGAACATCCTCCCATCACAAGGGGAAACAAGAGGGTCCCCGCTCCAGCCTGAGGAGGAACCAGGGGGCTATGACTGAGGCCTGAGAGTTGAAAGCTGCCAGAGACGGGGCTTGGGTCTTTCAGGTCACAGACAATCCTCATGGAATAACTCAAGACAATAATCCTTCCTAAAAGATTAACCCAGCCAGAACACACCAGACACCAACGATGCTTTAATGCTTTCCCGGATGAATGGCAGACAACCTGGTCACCACAGCTTGTTCTGCAAGAGCCATGAGGATGGAGCCAGAGGAACTGCCGGCTTTACTGAGGCTTCCCAGCAGACACATCTGCTTTTGCTCCAGTCCCCGAGAGCAGCTCTCCAGCTCTGAACCAGCAGGGCTGCCCAAGAGTCTTCCAGCGCGTGACTCGGAACCGCTCTCTGCAACGCTAGTTTCTAACGTCACGCTGCAGGGTCGCGCTGGGTTCTGCACACAGGTTTGCCTCAGTCTCTGCTTGCGAGACACTTGCTATAAAAACAGAGTATAAGTTATTGGCCAGGGAGAAGGAAGCCCTCGTCCTGTACAACTCCAGAGCTGTAATCGAGCTTCCTATGTGCCAAAACACATATCCACATCTTGACACATTCTACAAACACAACAGACATTATGGCCAGTTTATTCTAGTGAAGTCTGTTTTTCAGTTTCTATTTTATGTTCAGCAGCAGAGACGATCAAGGGTTACAGCGGAGTTGTACAAGAAGTACAGTACCATAGCCAGCTCAGAGTCTTGCGGGGGTTTCACTGCACTGGCTATCCCGGCACTGAAGGGAACGGCCCCGCACTCCTGCCATCTCACACACCGTAGCCAGGGGTGGCTTACAAGGCCTCTGCAGGATCTTTCACCCTTAAGAACACGTACACAGGAGCTGTGTACAAGAAATCTTTCCAGCAGATTAGACTTACCCAACTCCTAATCACTATTGCCCTGCTGAGAATCAATTTCAAAATCCTAAGGAGTTCTCCTTCCTGCAGGGAAAAGCTCGTTAAGAGACAACGTAGCCATCCCTTGATCTTTGGGTAACAGCAGCACAGAGATTCCCTGCTCAGTATCTTTGATTCTGGAGCTGGAAAGGGAAAGGGTTTGTGTCCAAAAGAAGCCTCTAGAGTCCTCCCATTCTACGTCAGGAGCAGGCCTCATACTGGTCTCAGGCGCGGTTCTTCCTCCTCCTCATGGTTTGGTGGCTGCTGGGGCATTTCTTCATCTCTTGTGTCTTGCTTGTCTCTCTCTGCTTGAAGCCAGCTCTGAGGAGCTATCATTTTCTTTGGCCCATAGGGTGGAGGCCCAATTAAAGCTTCAATGTCATCATAATTTATCACTTCTTTCTCCAGGAGGGCATTAGACAGCTAGAAAGAGTAAATAAGGCACAGTGAGGCACAGGGGTTTGAAAACAGCCTCCCTGAACTGATCTGAACTCTCCCTGCCAGCTCAGCTCAGACCTCAACATCTGGACGCAGCACGTGCTGCAGCCCCCGAGGAGCAGACCCGGGGCTCCCACACCACAGACGGGGCGACCCGAGAGCCCGCTGGAGCCAGGACAGAGTTCTCCAGGCTGCCGGCGCCTTTCGCAAGAGCGTTTTGGGCCAGGAATACGTAGTATAACTGGAGGCAATAAAGCAAGCTCTAAGGAATGATTTGGCGAGTCAGAACTCCAGGAACAGTTAGAAAAAGTGCCCTTCCTGCCACTGTCACTGCACCTGTGGCCCTGACCATCTAGGACAGCAGAGTAGCAGCAAACGAGAACACAGTCGGACCCGCACCCCTCCCCTCTGCACGCAAGGATAACAAAGAGCTGTCTGTTCCTGCAGGCATGGGATGAAGGTCATCAGAGGTTCCTCTCCAGAAACGTTGAATTCTCTGGCCCCTCTGCCAGCAGAAGGACCACCCTTAAGCAGCAGGTGGCTGTCAAACATGGAGCGGCTCAATTCTGCTGACAAGACGTGACACACTGGCCTGGCAACCGAAACATTTACTCTGTAGATACTTTGGCTTAACTTAAAAGTTTCTCTGTGATGAGCCTCTAGCAAACATCTGACTGCTGTTAAATGAAAGCAGCAGAACAGAGGAGGCCTGCAGAGAGGAGACCCCCCTTACAACGCCTGCCTCCGGAGCGCTCCCAGGGCACTGTCCCGGCGACAGGGCTGTGATATGGCCAACAGCAGGGCGTCCGAGCAAGCAAGCTCTGGTTACCTTACTACGCGCAGGAGGCCTGACAGTTGCGTAGCTGAAGGGGTGGGTGGTTGCTTAGAAAGAAGAGTTAAGGAAAAGGATTGTTTCATTTGCAAAACATGCAACACTAAGTTGACTCCTGGTCATTTTGGATGTTACGGATCAGACTTCTGAAGGAAAGATTAAGTACATACAGAGGGAGCTGTAACCCAAGCGTGGCTCAGCCCAGAGCAATGGGTACAGAGCTCCTGGCAGAGAGGTGGGGACATGCCAGGGTGACTGGCCAGGGGACTGTCAGGACACACAGAGGAGGAGGCAAAGCTCTACCTTGCAACAAGGACTCCTTGGTGTATTGGGTATCAAGGAGCTGGCAGGTGAAAACTGCCTGGGGTCACCAGAAAGCATGAACCAGCACCAGTCAGCCAAGGTGACAGGTCCCATATTCCTTCAACAAACCCAGAAACTGTCCTTTACGTCTACAGGACCTGGAAGGATGAGCTGTTCCTGCCTTTACAGGCTTCACAAAAACAAGCACCGTCTGCTTTCCAGGAAATTACACTGCCAAGTGGCTAGCAGAGGAGTGCAGGTCAGGGACACCAATTCTAGCTTTGATCACTTCCAGAGCACTCCTACTCCTCCACCCTGCAAATACCAGCTGGTGTAAGGAGGCAGACTACTCCCTGCTGGAAAAGGCACACGTTCCTTCCTGTGCCTGCTCCTAATCTGGGGGATAGGCAGCGAACAGTCACTTGTTCACAACACGAGCCCCAGCACTCCCACTACAAGACTTTCTAGGACCACAGAGACACCGCAGCAGCCGAACTCCAGAGCACAGAAAGTAGCAAGGCAAAACCCACCAGTTTAAAAACAAATATTAAAAAATTAAAAAAAAACCCAACAAAATCTAACAAATCAAAAACAACAACAAACCCCCCCCCCAAACACACAAAACTCCAACTTACTGTTTGCAGCTTGTCCCGGTTCTCCAGTAAGAGTTTTTCTGTGCGCCTGTAAGCCTGAGCCACCAGAACTTTTGCTTCCTAGAAGACGGTAATAAAAAGAGAGATTTGGAATGCAGCTGGCAACAAACACGACATGCGGATAAACAAGGAGAGCAGCGAGGGATGGAATCTGCAAACTGAGCCAGGCGGAGAGTGGTTCCCATCAACAGAAAACACAGATAAATCATTTGAAAAAAAGCCAAAGGAGTAGTCATGATAAGGAACAGTAAACACCTGCACGAGCACAACTCTTCAGCAGAGTCCTAGCTGATGGGAAATATAGTCTAATTAAGGAGGCTGTCCAGTAGCAAAAGATGCAACTCGGCTCAAATCCCAGGGAAGCACAACCATACTGCTTCTGAACCAGAGTTTTTTTTGTTTCCACCTATTTGACTTTTCAACTAAGGCAATGTTTTTTGCAGCAATGAAGCCCAAGTTGCTGTCAGAACAGGCTAACATTTTTCAGTCAGTCTGAACCATCACTTTGGTTAGATAGCCCCTCTGATCTAGGAAATAGGAGACATTTAAATTGTGCAACTGAGACTTTAAGACAGGTTTCTTGTAATCTAAGCATTGCATAGCCACGCTTAGATATACACGGGACTCCTGAGGGCCTGGAGAAACTTCATGCAGCAAAATATTTCCCTAGCCGGGTAGCTGTCTGCAGTTCCACAACAATCCCCCCGGTCTCCCTGGATTATTCCTTCTTCCCTTGCAAAGCATTTTTCCCTCTCTCCAAACGTCACATTCGCGTCTCCCGTCTCCCCGGAGCTCACCAGGGTCTTGTCTGCACTAGAACCAGACCTGCAGCTTTCACAGTTTTAAGCATTGCAGCATATTTGACCACCACTCGCTGCAGCTTCAGGCAGCACGGTGCTGCTATTGGGCTGAACTCACAGCTATATGTGATTTTGCCTGTTCTTAATGATTTACGGCATAGTCCTAATACACTCTAATACAATAGGTAAGCACTCGGTTGTTGAAATTCACTACTCAGAGGCTGACAGAAAAACGCAAATTGTTTGGGTGCAAGTTACTTGCATTATTTTTTTTTTTACTGAACTGCAGAAAGTAAAGAACAACCAAGGGCGGCCTTACATGGTCCATCATTTGCTGAAGTCCCTGGCTGAATGGGCGCCGACCGATTCCAGCAGCACTCTCCAGGTCTGGGAAGGAGAGCTGCCCGATGCTGGGCACCATCCCGTACTGCTTCACCATGGAGTAGGCTATCTTGGTCACCTTCTTCAGGTCATCCTGTGCTCCTGGGCAGGAGAGAGAGACGCGATGCTTACCAGCTCTGAGCCGAGTGCAGGAGGAGCACATCCTGCACAAACACACATTCAAGAGACTGGAGGCCCCACAGGAGCCCACGGAGGTGAACACCCCACCTGCTGACAGACCTTTCTACATGTACTGCAGGACCCACGCACCACAGCGAGGGAATCTACTGGTAGCTAGCTCACGCGGAGTGCTTACCTGCCACTGCCCGTTGTTATCCCATTTGGATATAACTAGTTGGAAACTTGGCCCAGAAAGCTTTAGGCCCTCCCACAAGCCAAGAGTCTCACCAGGTAGTTGCATCTGTGGCCTTAGGCTTGGGGACAAGTCTAAGACAACACAGCAGTAACTAATGAGAGACTTCCACACTCACAAATGCAAGCCCAGGACCAAAACACACAATCGGACACTTTCCCACAGAGTGGGAAACCTGTCTGTTGCTCAGATCTCCCTTGGAGAAGAGCAAGTGCGGAAGTTCAGGCTCTCTTAGCACAATCTCCGCCTGTGCCAGGGTCGGGCTCCTCACCTGTAGTGACTTTGTTAAAGGTGATTGCCTCAGACACTCTCCCCCCCAGCGCCATGCACATCCTCTCCAGCAGCTGCTCCTTGGTGAAGAGGTACTGCTCTCTCGGAAGGATCTGAGCAAATCCGAGCGCCGCGTTTGTTCGAGGGGCTATGGAAACCTGCAACACAGAGCAGCTCCCTCAGTTCAGAGAACAAAAGAGCTCCCAACTACAGCAGCCGAGGGAGAACAGGAAGAGGCCTGCATTCCCAGCAAAATTTGCTGAAAGTTATGGGGCAGGCTGACCTACAGAGACAGGGCCAAGGACTGCAGTATGTCACCATTCCTGTACGGAGGGCTCTGCCTTCACAGCTACAGACATACACTTTCTGCTCAAGAAATGAAAAGAAAAATGTCCTTAACAGCAAGGCAGTGAAATCCCAAGATTTTGGGGGGTATAAGCCAAACAGATTTCACTTTACTGTGCTCCAGAATCACTGAGACTACCTGGAGAAAGATAGAACGTCTTTAGAAATACAAGAGCCGTTTCCCCCACCCACTAAATGAGAGTAATTAACAACAGTTCGGCTTATACAATAGGTCATTCAGAGCGAATTTGCTGCTGATGGCAAGCCAAGGAGCTGTCACCCTTGTCATTTCCACTCCCCACCTCCCCCTGGTGTCAAGGCTTTTCGAGGAGGAGATGTGCCTGGGAGAGAACATACCCCGGGGTGCCAAAGAGAGGCCTTTCCCTACAGAGAAGGGCTTCAGGCAGACAAACTCCCAAGCACACGGATCTGAAAAACACATCTCTCTCCATCAGTGTCAGAGCGGTTCCTGCCACGGTAGCATCGCTGGCTGCAACATGCTGGGAAGCATGGCAGGGAAAGAGATCGTATACACACGCACGCACACATGGAGCAGTGCTTTGTGCCCAGAGGAAGTGCATGACCTGAGCAGCAGCATCAGGAAACTCAGTTGCTCCAAACTGCTTTACAGCTGGCTTTTAACTGCACAGCTTCTCCTACAGCTGGTTAATCAGCTTTGCACCATTGCTATCATCAATGGAGCCTAATAATGGATTCCTCCACAGCATATTTTAGGAACATGGTTTAGTGGCGGCCTTGGCAGTGTTAGGTTAATGGTTGGGCTTGATGATCTTAAAAGGTCTTTTCCAACCCACGTGATTCAAAGCTCCAGACTCATGGAGGCCAGGGTAACACAGCAGAATTCAACACAAGTACTACAAAACAATCGATGTGTCTTGGACAGGAGAACCCCAAAGGACTCTCTTCCTGCCCCGTGTCAGGCTTCGTTACACAAGAGCTGGTAGTGGAGTTACCTTCATCACAGCCTCGGTGTGCTCCAGCAGCCAGCCAACCAACGCGTGACCCGATTCGTGAAACGCCACAACCTTCCTCTCTTCTGGCGACAAGATCTTACTTCTTTTGGCAGTGCCTGTAGGAACACAGACAAGGATTCCATAAGATAGCCAGCAATAGGTGTAACCAGTAGGGCATAATCTTGTACAGCTACGTGCACAAGCTAGCACAGTCCGTGGCTGAACAGCCAGCAAGCTTCGTATTGCACTGTCTAGGGAGAGGCAGTAAAAAGCCCTTCGATTATATGCTGTGGAAGGTGGTCTCTGACCATGCAGTAGAAAGCAATCGATGCTTGGATTGCTTGAAAACACTGGCAGAAACTTTTCCCCCTCTCCTCCTTACAACAGACTTAATCATTAGACAAATAATTTAACATCTGATTAGATCACAGCTCTAGAATGCAAAGCTCTGTTCTGTTCCCAGCTGTGCCAAAGGCATATTACGCTATATCTCTGCCCAGGGACAGATCTAACAAGTCAGTCTGCCATTTGGAAAAAAAAAACAACAAACCACCAACAAACTAAAACTCAAAACGGAGACTAGCTAAAATATCACACTGATTTTGCTGTATGGTTTTTCAGTCCCTTAGGCAGAACATGAGAGAAGCAAGATGTTGCATTATATATAAGAGAGGTCCCAGCTGAGATTCTTGTGCATTAGGAGTGTTCAAATCAGCAAAAGACCAAGAGTACATACAAAAATCTTTCTCCAGAGCCTTGAAATGTCTCTGATTACACATGGCATGCTCCGTATGAGCTTATTCCCAGGCTCCTGAGAACTAGCAAATTAAGCCGTAACTCACACTTAATACTTCCTCCAAAAAGGTGATTTTTGAAAGTGTCTATTTTCCAAGCCAGTAGTCTGTAACGCAGAATAAGTCCAATTAGGATTTAAAAAAAAAAAAGGGGGGCAAAAAAAAAGCACTGAATGGAAGTAAAACTTCCAGCACATAGAAAATATGTTAACTACAGAACACACTGCATAGCAAGTACTCATTATAGCTCTGCATGCTGAACGCAAAAAGGTACCAGTACTTTAGAGCCGATGTCTCTGCACAGTGCCAGAGCAGTAGGGGGTAGAGCAGGCAGAGACAAGAGCAGCATTACACCGAGCTTACTTGATATCTTGGAAAACAATATTCTATTAACATTAATTTTTAAACAAAGTCAAGAGCTTTATTAAACAAGGAAACAGCAAAATTAGTGTGGCAGATCTTGTAAAATTACTGCTCAGGGACCCTGGAAACCACCGTGCCCCGCAAGGCATGATGGTGATGGAATAGCAGATTAATTGCAACAGCCTTGATTTTCATCAGTTAGTCCCTTACCCTGCCTTCAGCAGCATGTGCGTGAGTGCCTGTATGTCTCTTTCTGTAGAAAGATGTGTGTACGTATGTGTATGTATATACACACACACACACACTCTTAAAAAATTCTGGAAGTATTCCTCTGTCAGCCCACCAAGGAGGGAGGGCTGTACTCTTCACAATAGCACACAGTGTGCCTACAAAGATATTTCTTTTCCTACATAAAGTAATCTCCAGGCAGGAAAGTTCTCTGAAGGCCTGTATGTATCACATTTATGAGACAAATAACCCAGGAAACAACTCTGGTGCATCTTTGCTGGCCTTACACAGCGTACACAAACCCCACCAAGAAAAGAGGCTCCACGTCTTCTAAAGACAGCCCCTAAATGCCTCTGTGCACTCAGCAGGTTCCCTCCCTCACTCCCGGGAGACCCGACTTACTGAGTGCTTTCTGTTCCCAAACTAAAACACACAATGGGAACTACCACAGAGAGAAGTTCTTACTCCTCCCTTACAGCAACACAAAGCTTTAAGGCTGACAGGGCCTCTGGTCTTGCAAAGTTCTCTTTTGATTCCACACCACTCTTATTAAAACCAGAAGCTTATAATGGAAAGCACAGTAATATCTTCTTTTTTTCAAGAAAAGCTTTTATAGCAACTGAAATGCCCTCTGGATTGTGAAACCCAGAAGTGTTCCTGTTACATGGCAAGGGTACATTTAATATATGGGCCTGAAGGGTTGTTTGGGGCCTTTCAGACAGTCTACAAAAAATAGCCAGGTCCCGCTAACATAAAAGAATATGATTAAGCAACAAAAAGGCTTTATGGCCTCCTACATGCCAGAGCCTTACTGAAGCAAGTCAGCTTGTCAGCAGTATAACTGCTGAAGCCCATGCCCTGCAATGCCCCACCACATTAATCCCAGATATCCCTTCTGCTACACAGGCCCTGTGGCCTTACTTGCTTTTTGACTTATCTTCCAAGTCTGAGGAACTAAGGCAAGGGTGGAATTCAGAAAGAAAAAGCCAAATGAGTCCCCACAAGCTTGGTGCTTTCCCTCCTGCAGATGGGAAAGTAAAGCACATTTGCTCTGGCTGATAAGGACTTCTGCGTTATGATGAGAGTCGTCTTGCTGTCCGCTCCCAGGAGCGGCTGAGTCTAGTTTGGGCTTTGCGCAGTGTGGCCACAGCTACCCAAAGCACTCCAAGAGTTTTGTTTTTAAGAGGTAGGTGAAACTGTCAGGAATTTTCTCAAAAAATCTTCTCTTAACTGAGGAATTGTTTAGGCATTTTCTGATAAAGCAAACACTCAGGACTAAATTCCAGGATCAGGAAATAACTGACTCAGTACAAACATCCTGTTCCACACGCTCTGCTGAGAAAGCACAGCGTGCAGTTCTGTTTGCCCAGGCTCAGCCTCCGGTAACGACACTGCGGCCAGGAAGCAGTTAAGTGTCTGATTGTGAAAACCAAGGCTTGGCTACAGGGCAGTTCAGACCGAAACCCACCAGATTCAAATCCCTCAGGTGAAGTCAAGAGTTCTGGGAACTCTTTTTCCCCTCACTATAATATACTGCTACAGGGTAATCTCCAGAGGTTCCTCTGCTGGCAATCGCACAAGCGACAGGGAAAGGCCGACAGGATGTTCTCAGAGGGAGAACAGTACTCTACTGTCTTTCAGTTTGTTCTGCAAATTCATCAAAGCCTGGGCTTTGAGGCCAAAAAGAAAAATCTCTAATTTCTTGCTGTTGAGGATGCTCAGCCTATTTGCTATTCATGTTTATGTAGCAGGTGTCCAGAGCAGGAAGAAAAACCCAGAGATACTTCTACTCTTTTTTTAAAAGCCAAACAAACAAACAAAACCCCCCAAAAACAACACAACAACTTTTTAAACTAAAAAAGCCATACAGATTTTAATTCCCTTCTTTACTGTTTTGCTACTGGCCATTTTCCCTGAGCTACTGGTTCAGGCTGCTTGCAGATTCAGGAAGACAGATCCATGTGAGGTCTCGTTCAGAGAACTTTCTGTGACTATGGCATCCAAGATCTTCAGGACAGAGCACAGTTAGGACCCAGATCTGTCTTCCTTGAATGGAACCCACTCACTTGAGCCTTCTCTCAAGAAGCATGCTAGAGACTAGTAAAACAACAACAGAAATGGCTGGGTCACTGACCTGCAATGACTCTTTCCACAGCATACTCGAAGTTGAAAGTATCGATGGATTTGTGACCTTCTCTAGCGGCATGAAGAGCAGCTTCATTACATATATTCGCTATGTCAGCTCCTGTAGACAAGAGTTTACAAGAATTGCATTGGATTTGTTATGTGACAGAGATTTCAGAGGACAGAAAAGGCAAGAATAAATCTGGAGAAGGACCTAAGGCCAAATAGCCTGCACTTTTTTTGTTCTTTGGGAACAGAGAGCAAACCTAGTCCATGGTGTTTATATTGGATTCAAACAATACAACTGCCTTGGCAATGAATGTTGCGTTGCCACACAGAGGACAGAGTTCAGCAATCAATTAACAGGCTAAAGCCAAGGCTGGCTCTCAGCAACAGGGGAGTGGCGTGGGCAGTCTGGGTTGGCATGGGCTGCCGTGCTGTTCGTACAGCAACCGCACAACCTCTGTGAGGAAGAGAAAGAACATCTGTTCTGAGTTTGTATGTGTGTGTGTGTGTGTGTGGGTGTTGGTGGCGGGGGGCTGCTGAAAGAAGTCATGAAGAGGCAGTGTGCTGGGGCCTGTTAGAGGGGAAACCCAAAAAGGATATTCCAGGAACTCCACATAAACAGG
Source organism: Anhinga rufa (assembly GCA_013400875.1). Classification (NCBI taxonomy): domain Eukaryota; kingdom Metazoa; phylum Chordata; class Aves; order Suliformes; family Anhingidae; genus Anhinga; species Anhinga rufa. The sequence goes on from VZTV01063355.1 coordinate 46,143, forward strand.
AACTCCAGAGCCCCTTGCTCAGCACTGTTTCAAACTCCCAGGGACCTACCCTGGAAAGAGGCTCAATGCAGGAGCCAGGCAGAATCATCCAATTTCTACTCTGACAGACAAAGTGATAGCTATTCATTCCTCCTATCGCTTCCCTGGTAACACATATCAACTTAAGAGTCCTTCCCCTGAAGTGCAACATCTCATCCTCAACAGCAGCTTGGACAGGAGCATGAGCAGTGGTTCCTCCCCTTAGGAATTAGGAACCTCAGCATTATAAAAGTGTATTTTCCCTACTCCCTGAACCCAGCTAGTCCCAGAAGTTTCAGAAGATTGAAAATCGCCATGAACAATCGCTTATCACAGCTCCATTCACCAGGGAGCTGGTTCGGTTCCCACTATTTCCATAGAGATGGAGAAGCTTGAACAAAAAAAGCCCTTTAGACCGAAATACCCTGTTAAAGCTACGCAACCGAGAAGCTCCAGGTTGAACTGCAGAACTAGCGTAGAAGCAGGCAGAGCAGCCCCAGAAGGACACAACATGTCATACCGCTGAAGCCCGGAGTCAGTTCAGCAAGGTGCTGTGAGTAGAAGCTGGCGTCTTGGATCAGTTTGAGACCCTTCAGGTGCTGCTCAAAGATCTCTCTTCTCTCCTGTAAAGAACACAGAACGCCTCAGCCCAGCAAGCCTTCCCAGCATATAGCAGCTTCGATGCATGGTAGGGAGCAGGGGAGGAGCTCTGGGACCGTGACATTGCCACCAGAGGGCAGGGCAGTCCCTACAGCATTGTAGTGCTACAGGAGCCTGATTAACACCCAGCTCTCAAATTCAGAACAGATGTATGGAGGCTTACCGTGAGTCACTGCTTTCTCTCTCAGGGCCACTCTCCCCTCCTAACTTTCACTCTGATCTGCCTTAACTTCTCTTACCATAAAAGCACTCGCAGGAAGGAGCTCGGACTGCCTCTACCTGCTCCCTCACACACCACAAACGAAAACCCCATCTACTAGCTACTTAGCCTGCAACCATTTCCCAGACGAAGGTGGGGGTGAGATGACGGCTGGCAAGTGGCCAAGGAGTGACTCATTCAGCTGGTCCAGGAGATCCTGATTAAAAAACAATGGGCTCAGTTGCCAGGGTTTTTCCCCTTCCTCCTTCAGGGCAGCTGCACAGTTCATGCTTCCGGTGCCAGATTTTATCAGGCATTTAAGGTATTTTAACTGAAAACTCTGAGGACGCCAATAACGCGCAGATGGGAGAAGAAGAGCCTGTGCTGGCAGAGCAGACAGATCTTTACTGCAGCTGAGCCTAATCCCAAAATTCTGCTACAAATGTCAACACAATGGACATGGAAGACTCCTAGTAAATGGATCTAAAAACCATTCACAAGGAGAAAGTAACTTAACAGGCTGCCTAAAGGAAAATGAGGAGCCTTACAAGGATAGTGAGCAGAATAAACCTAAAGAACAAGCAGTGCTCAAGGCACATGACAATTTAAGCTCTCACACAAGGAACTTGGTAATTAGGGGGTTCCCAGTTTCCTGAGGAGAAGACACATAGTTCTACATCTGCATGGCAAAGAGAACCTCACAGAAGAATTCACTGCCAAAGCTCACACCGGAGCAGACACTTAAAAACAGCGGAGCTGTCATTCTGGAGAAACAAGCAACTGCATTAGCATGTCAAATCCTTGATTTAGAGCACATAAATAAGAATAAAGGCAAACAGATGCTTACCATCCCTATCTTCTCCAAGCTCAGCCTCTGCCAGGCCAGTGAATCACCAGCAAGTACTGGAAAACCTTAGTCACTAGCGTTATGGTAAAGACAGGGCAGCAGGTGGAACAAACCTGGAGTGTTGGAAGATCAATAAAGATGTGCCTGTCAAGCCTCCCAGGTCTCATCAAGGCGTTATCCAAGACATCAGCACGGTTGGTGGAAGCCAGCACTATGACATGATCTGTCGTCCCCATTCCTGTAGAAAAACAAGTGAAAACAAAGGTGAAGGTTTTCACCATCACAGGTGCTGCTCTGCAAGCGTACCAAGGGACGGGGCAGGGCAGGATGCAGAGAAAGTCTTACACAGCTTTATCACAAAGCCAGAGGGTGTTTACAGCATCCTTTGGGGCAGCTGAGGCTGAAAAAGCATCCCCTTCAGCTAGGAGCACAAGACAGGAAGGAACCTCCCAAGTCACCCAGGACACTCTCTGATCATCGTGGATACTCTGAAATTCCCTTTCCATTTACTTAATGAGCTTTGGCTTAAAATATTTTTCTCCCTTCCTTTTGACACATTTGGAAATTGCTCCAACTAGAGACCAGAACAGAATCTGTTCGGATGAGTGAGGAGATGCCTTCTCACCCCCAGGCTTAAGTCAATTCCTTCTCCTTTAGCTCCAGGTTGTACAAACATTGTTTGCTAGCTGAAACAGCCTTTCCCTCCCAAAGATTTCTGTGGAAAACCCTTTCAGCTTTCATTTACTTTCAGCCTTCAGACACAGACAGACTGCTAGAATCACCAGGGAAGGGATGGGCTTTAGTCTGACCAGCTCAGGTTAATGCAGAAAGAGACGACATAGCCTTGCCACCCAGCACGGGGCATGTTACAGCATGATTGGATCTTTGCCTTCCAACTCGTCTTTTATCATTCAG
>VZTV01063356.1:1330-24985 GCA_013400875.1 Anhinga rufa
TGGCTGTCCACTGCACAGGGTTAGGGAGCATGCCGTGGGGCGTTGGCATGCCCACAGGGAGCTGTTAGCAGGATCTGCTCGAGGATGCTCTGCCCTGCTTCAGTTGTCTAACACTGTGCAGCCTGAAATTCACTGTGGGCAGGGGACTTTTTCATTACTGCTAAATCCCTGTATGGAGCTGGTATGAAGAGGAGCTGAGATGTTTGGTAAAAACGAATAATGATCAGATGTGAGGAATAGGTCATCCTTGGGACCATTTGAGACAGTTCTGCTTGCTTCATTTCCTACAGAATTTCTGTTTTTTCTTATGCAAAGCTGTCCTTTTTCAGGGGCTTTCCCTAGTTTTATGCTTTCACAGTTTTATAGGAAGGCACAGGTTCTGTCCCAGCAAAGAGGCAAAGAATTATTTAAAACTGAAACAGCAGCCATAATTTTCCCTCTCATGAAAACCCAATAATACCCATGAAATTAAAGACAACCCACAAAAGAAATTATTTGATGGACATTTTTTAGCTCTGAATTTATTACTGGCATTAAGAAAAATTACCTCACAGAAAGAAGATGGAAGAATATTTTTGGAAGCTTGAGGAAGTATTGAAGGTGATATTTCATTTGGAAATATAGCTCTGCCACAGTGGAGAAAAACTCAAAATACAGATAACCCTCCCATCACAACTATGAAGTGTTATGTTGCTTTTTTTCCCCAATAACTCACAATACTTGCTCTCACAGAAAAATTTACCTCTGTTTCTTCTCCCATTAAATTTCTCTATCCTGTGCCAAAATGATTTTCCAGGCACCCCGGTGATGGGTACTTGCCTATATTAGTTATCTGCAGACATATGACTGCATCCAAATTTCAGATCAGAGAAAATTGTTCCATGCAGACTATTAGCTTGATACTGGCCCAAAATTACAGGACAAATTACAGGAGCCAAATTATTAGGCTCAATTATTAAAAATAATGTTTACCATTTTGTTTACAGCTCTCCACTTGAGTTATCATGGCTAAGGTTTTACTTTTGAAACCAGAAACTATATTAGGAACCACTTGAAGTTTTTATTCAGTAAGATAGAAACAGTTTTGTAAAACACTATAGAATGATCATGTATCATAAACGTACTTCAGAAGTATGAAGAAATACAAGTGGCCAAGATTAAAAGATCTCTAACTAGGATATTAAAAAAAATTGAAAAGCTAACCAGAATTAAAGAGAAAAGCAGACAGCAGACTCTGAAATGGTAATCAGGGGCTTTTGTGTAACTAAGAGCTATTGTAGGTTTCTTAGTCAAGCAGAGAATTAGGAGAATTTTACTTTCTACATTTTGAATATTTGCTTGATTAAAAAGAGTTTTCAAGTTCATTGTCTATATATAAAACTAGGGAGAATGGCTATGAGATTTTGTCACTAAGAAATGATGACAACTAAGTGACTGATGACTAACAGGATCACAAAGTTCTTAAAACAAGGGTGGATTTAAAGACCCTAATGGTACATTCTCAAGTCTTCTGCATGTAGTACTGGATAACCCAAGTAGGACGTGCATAGAAACCTCTCATCCAGAGTTTTGATGGCAGTCATCAACCAGAAAATGTCTCCATTAACTTTTATAACATTTAGGAAGCTGAAAGTGTTAGTATATCTAGTTAGAGTTTTCAAAACTCTATGAATAGTATGAGTCTACCAAATTGTAGTCTACTCATCTTTAGACAAGGTGAGGCCACAGGGCAGCTGCAGAGCCTGAGGGCTTCCTCCCACTCTGTTCCAAATGGGATCTGCATAGACCGTTCCCCAGCCTGCCATGTGTATGTCTGCACTGCCTAAAAAATTGATTTCTTGAGATAAACTCTGATATCTAAAATATCAGTGTATCACAAAGTGGAAAATGTTGATTGTTTTTCAAATGACAAATGTTTCAATAAGCAAATGTATCAAAGCCAAAGCTCTGGAGACAATGCACATATTTCCAAATTACTCCAGTGTTCCAAACATACAGAACTGGCTAGGAAGGTACAGAGGGTGAAATTGCATGTTTAAGTCTCTACTATTTTTTTTCTGCACTTACAGTTCTTACCTTTCCTGTATAGCATCCTCTTTGCTGGTTGGTGCAGTGTTTTAATATTCTTTTTTTTCTGCTTCAGTACTATTCACATCCAATATTCTTCTCTACCCTTATACTAAGTCCCAAATTACTCAGGAAAACTAAACAAGCAGCCTGGACTAGCATATCTTTGAAAAACTAAAACCCCTTCCCTTGACCTTCAGAGGCAGAACAAGTAAAGTTTTGGAAAGCCTCTACCAACTGCTTCCCCTTTTCCTTGTTTTATTTCACAGCTTTTTTTCTTTGGTGTTTCAGTGCTTCAACATTTATAGTCCAGACATGATAGCATGGACTATGAGCTGGTAAGTGAGGTGCCACTCAGCATTTCTTCTGCCTCACTACCTATTAAGCAATTAGTTTTTCTTGGAGCCCTCATATCTATCAGGTTTAGCTCTGCTAGAAAAGTCATGAGCTTATGATATCTGAATAGGCTTTAAAATTCCTGTACGAAATATGTTCATTTCTTTGAATTCTTGCTATATTATCTTATATCAGAACAAATCTTTGTAGTCTGTTCTCTATTTTCCAGGATGCTTAAACTTGATCAAAAAAGAAGTTGTTAACCCAAAACATTTTTATTTCCTTGTTCCTGTAGAACACACATGAAACATATGCTCATTACTTACAGGAACTAATTTAAATGATAATGTTTTCAAATGGCCAACATCAAATAAACTTAGGGAGTAAACATCAGTGCAACATGGTAAACAAGCTATGAAGTGCAGCTGAGTGTGAAGATGATTATCAAGGGATAGGGTTTGTGAGTACTGGGCAAGTAAACCAATCTACTTTTGGATAATAATGTAATTTTCTCATGCAATATGCCAGATTACTTCTCCCTCAGCTCTGCTCTTGCTACTCTGTTTCAGTAATATTATCCATTTGGTGCACTCAATTCCTGCACCATTGCTGGCTAGTGCAAAGACCATCAAACTGCATGTGTGTGCATATGCACTTGCACACACTACTGCTGATATTAATTTTCTTAGTTGCTTTTAGATGTTCACAAAATCCAGAGTAGTCATTAATTTGTTTCGTCAAGCAGAGGCCACTAAACTGCTTGTAAATTGGGCATGCTAGGGAAATTAATATTTTCTGTCTTGGTAGAAAATATATAAATATTGCTACACTGCTTAATCAGAAGAACTTTTATTGTATTTATCATTTTGTTTCAGTTTAATTTTTTGTAGAGTTTACTTAATGATTAGACACTTAAAGGGATCTATTTATTTACAGTGCTGTGCATGATCTCTACAGCGTCACATTTTGCAGCCAAGTGTAAAGGCATTGGAAGATGTAACCAAAGGTTTTTATTATTTTTTTCATGGTATGTGTTCCTGCAGGGTCTTGAATTGGAATGTTAACCTCATGCACATTTTAAGTGTTTTTACTTACAGTAGACACTTTTTCTTTCTATTAGTGAGAAAAGTGTTTGTAAATATATGCATTTATTAATCTCTTTTCATCTGATGAGCTCAGTAAGCTTTCAGTCCCCAATTATTTAACATTAAAAGTCATTCTTAATATGTTAATTTTACATATTTAAGAGATGAGGCTCATGTACTCCAAATAGATTGTGATACATTTTGCGGGGACAGTGAGGATTTGCAGAGCAGTGATGTCTTTTTCAAGTAACTTGGCCGGATTAATGCAGAAATAAAGGCAGTGGGACCATGATGAGATTACAGCCTGTTTTTTTCATATGCATCCTGAGATGAAAACCACTAGCAAGAGTGTGGTTAAAATTAATAATATACCCAAACCCAATTCCAAACTCCTTACTTTCTAATACATATGGGGTACCTGCCTGAGAAAAAAACAATTTTCAACCTGATTTAAATGGGAGATGCAATGCCAGACACAGGAAAAGCAGGTTAGGTACCCCAGATACACCTCATTTCATCATGCTACTGTAACTTTGAAGCATCAGTAAATGCTGAGTCAGGTCAGCCCAGGGAAAGAAAGCAAGACGTGCTTGTGCTCTGTTGTGGAGGATTGCTCAGCACTCATGTGTCATGTGGGAAGGAGCTCCCTCACAGATCTACACCAGCTCAGCCCTGAACCTCTGGCTGCACCATCTAACACACACAATTAATTACCTTTCATAGAAAAGCACACCTCTCCTTCGCTGGATGCAAATATGGAATTTCCCAAAGAAACTACACAGATCTGGTACACATAGGTAGTATAAGATTCAGTCCAGGACCAGTTAAGAATTAGTCTAACATCACATGATCAGTCAAAGATAAAATCACATGTTTTTTGCCGTTAATAAGCCAGGTTGCTATCTTTCTAGTTATTTCATAGTTAGGGACCATTTTTTATTATACTGTTTAAAAATTAAAAAACTTTCAACTTGATATTGGTGAATTTGGAAAGGCATTGCTTACAGTTATTTCCATTCTGTATTTGTTTCAGAGGGAGACATCCTGATGTTACAGGACTCTAGCTCTAAAGCTGAGAACTGAAAAATTATAGCAGAGATAATTTTATTAATGTTGTGATATATTTCCCAAATTCTGCTTCTGTAATTGCATTGAGTGCATGCAATGGCATGGAGAGATGGAAGATCTAATAGGTATTTTATTTGTAATGATTTGTACAAGATATCCCTGGCTTGTTTTGCAGTATTACCTTCCCCAGTCTATAAAACCTTACACCACGCTATCATCTCTATCTTCTCTAAAGAGAGTAAACTAAGTATATATTTAAACTTCATAGAATCATGGTTTACATTGGAAGGGACCTTTAGAGGCCATCTAGTCCAACCCCCCTGCAGTGAGCAGGGACATCTTCAACTAGGGCAGGTTGCTCAGAGCCCCATCCAACCTGACCTTGAATGTTTCTAGGGATGGGGCATCTACCGCCTCTCTGGGCAACCTGGGCCAGTGTCTCACCATCCTCATTGTAAAAAATTTCTTCCTTATATCCAGTCTAAATCTACTCTCCTTTAGTTTAGTTTAAAACCGTTACCCCTTGATGCATACACCTAACTTCTTATTTTGGAATAAATTTTCATGTGCATCAGGAAAAAACTTGTTCCATTTGTTTTCTTCCTTCTGTTTCTGCCTAGCTAAAATGACTAAATTCTGTACTTTTTTAAGATCAAATCTAAAAAGACATTGATCATCCAAAGAACAGATGAGTCAAAATATATTTTGATTAACAGATTTTACAATTCTAAGAACGCAGATAGCTCTTAGTAGCCTGGATTTAATCTTAAAAAAATATAAGTATTTTTAATTAATTAAGTGAATCACCAGAACATTAATCATGTAAGAGTATATCTGACCAGCACAGCATGGATCAGACAAGAAAACCTTGGCAATGGAAATCCTGTAGACCTAAGCAGTTAGTATTACTAATGCAAGCCATCACATTTAATATAAAAATTTGCAAAGAGCAAAAGCAAACATCAGGGGAGGAATTGCTTCTTTAATATCCATGGGTTCTTTTTGTATACAGCCTTGCTGCCTCCACAGACCACCTGAAAATATTTTTGGAGACACTGGATTTTATCTGATTTACAATACCATGATTGTTCCATTCGATAAACAGTCACTGATATGTAAACTGTAGTTCACAGTGTTAAAACTTAGTTTGCTGTTCTCTACCATGAATCCTTTGGGGATATCTAGTTATTTTTTGTACATCTCAGGGTAGAAGAGGGGGTGTTCTTTTTGAAAAAACCTCACACTTCTTGTTTTGCATCTTCTGAGCTCAGACACTACTGAACTCTGACTAGAAAGCAGATTGCAGTGTTTTTAATTTTGAACCTTTTATGCAGGGGTGTGTCAAAAGGGTACATACAGATCAGGATCTAACATAAAGTGGAACTGTTTCTATTTTAAAGTGGATTTTTTTTTCCATTAATAATTTTTTTTTGTCATTGTTTTGTTGTTTTGGTGGAGTCTTAAAACTCCTGGTGGACAATGAAGGTCATGTTTTCTGTGTTAACTCTTCTGGGGGTGACAGGGCAGTAACGCTTGCCCTGCATTGCTCAGTGATAAACAGTTTCAGTTCATTAGGCAACATTCCTTTATTCCAAGTGCTGCAAACCAAAGAAAGTCAGTCCTCAATCACTACAGAGATATTTGTTCACCTCGTTCCTCATTCACTCTGACTATGAAAAATAAATCTGCTTGAGAGCACACAGCAGTGTAATTGACTCTATGGAGCAGCTGTCATAGGGGTTTTGCTATAAGAAATCATATTATCCTTCCTTTTAAACTTCTTTAAGGTAATAAGTCATTGTTGACATTCACAATTCATACCATAAAATATCTTTTAAAAAAACACACAACATGGAGCTTAGCAAATAATTAATATCAAACATTTTTCATGCAAATTATGTCAGTTTTTAAAAGTGACTTACAAAGGGGAGGAAAGAATGTTAGTTTCTTACCTTTACATTTCTCTTTAATTTTTATGGGCTATCTAAAAATCAGGAAGAAGGTTTATCTTTTCTAAGTAGGATTAAGCACAAGTTACTGGAAACCTTTTTTATTATTGTTGTTATTATTATTATGGTTGTTGGTGTTGTTATTTTAATGTGGAAATAGATGTGGTGTTTTTTCTGGCAACCATTATCAATGCTGCCAAAAAAGACCACTCCCTGGAAACACAAGTTCTTTCAGTGGAATAGGACAGATTTTTAGTTGTGTTATTCTCTATTAGTGTGAGTGCACTTTAACACATCTGTAGGTATATTTATTCTGAGTTGTGAGATAGAGTCTACAGTGAAATATGCTTTTCAGAAACTTATAGGATACCTCATGACAGTGTTCAATCTTGGTTTAGGCCATCTTTCTTTACTTCTTTCAACTGAAAAAGCAGTTTCTGTTTCCACAAGCAGAGTTAATCTAGAAGAATCATAAAATCGTAGAATGATTTGGGTTGGAAGGGACCTTTAGAGGCCATCTAGTCCAACCCCCCTGCAGTGAGCAGGGACATCTTCAACTAGACCAGGTTGCTCAGAGCCCCGTCCAACCTGACCTTGAATGTTTCTAGGGATGGGGCATCTACCACCTCTCTGGGCAATACGTTCCAGTGTCTCACCATCCTCACTGTAAAAAATTTCCTCCTTATATCCAGTCTAAACCTACCCTCCTTTAGTTCAAAACCTTTACCCCTTGTCCTGTCACAACAGGCCTTGCTAAAGAGATCGTCCCCATCTTTCCTCTAGTCCCCCTTTAAGTACTGGAAAGCCGCAATAAGGTCTCCCCGCAGCCTTCTCTTCTTTAGGCTGAACAACCCCAATGCTCTCAGCCTGTCTTTGTAGGAGAGGTGCTCCAGCCCCCTGGACCCTCCTCTGGACCCACTCCAACAGGTCCATGTCCCTTCTGTGCTGAGGACCCCAGAGCTGGACGCAGCACTGCAGGTGGGGTGTCACCAGAGCAGAGCAGAGGGGCAGAATCACCTCCCTCGCCCTGCTGGCCACGCTGCTTTTGATGCAGCCCAGGACACAGTTGGCTTTCTGGGCTGTGAGCGCACATTGTTGGCTCCTGTCCAGCTTTTTGCTCACCAGTACCCCCAAGTCCTTCTCCGCAGGGCTGCTCTCAATCCTTTCATCCCCCAGCCTGTATTGACACTGGCGGTTGCCCCGACCCAGGTGCAGGACCTTGCACTTGGCCTTGTTGAACCTCATGAGGTTCTCACCGGCCCACCTCTCCAGCCAGTCCAGGTCTCTCTGGATGACATCCCATCCCTCAGTCATGTCAACCGCACTGCTCAGCTTGGTGTCATCTGCAAACTTGCTGAGGGTGCACTTGATCCCACTGTCTCTGTTGTTGATGAAGATATTAAATAGTACCTGTCCCAGTATGGACCCCTGAGGGATGCCACTGGAATTAGCCTCCCTTGAAAAGTGAGGTCCCTTTGGTACAGACTGCAGAATATTTTTTTCAGTGAGCAATACTGACCTCTTAAATATTCTTCACACTAGTCAAAGATGACCAAAGTCTCTTGTTTACATACACCACAGACCAGCTTGTATAAGTGTCAATAAGCAAATGACAAAGGCTGTGGAAAGATGCAACTTCTCTCTCTTGTGGAAATACATGGAGGACAGTGAAGAAACTGGGCTACACTGATCTTCAGGATATGTAGTAAGTGTTGAGGAGAGTGTTGTGGAATATCTTTGGGATTTAACTGCAAATAAATGTTGCTTAAAATAAAACAGAGTAGGAGCAAAGCCCAAATTAAAAACTAGTTTTTGTGTCTTCAAGTATGTACTTCTCATGACTACTTGGTTTTTGGTTTTATTTCCAGCTTGCCAGCTGGAAATAACTAAGCCACAAGGGCTGTGTGCAACATGTTTGTACTGATCCAACTACAGCATAGGAAAAAGTCATAAGGTTCAGGGAATCTAATTATATCCTTATACTTGCTTGTTGTTGTGGTCAAATATGAGGCTAAGGAGGACTAAATTGCAATGTGGCTGTCCAAAAAAGAACAAGATTTGGTTTTTTTTAGAACTTACCATTGTCGAGTAAACTCATTTAACTTGCTGCTTCAGTGTAGTCCAACATGGTAACATTTCACAGTAAGTGCCTGCCTGAATGAAATGGAAACTAATGGCCCATTAGTACTGTCTAAACCCCAAGAGGAGTGTAATTTTTTTTGTTCATTTCGTTAGGTGAATAATTTACATTTTCCATAAACAGATAGACTTCATATTTTGTTTAAATTATATAAATAATCAAATGCCTTAATTCTGCGTACATCCAAACACATAAATGTCCCTGCTTCTTAAAGTTCCCACTGATTCAAACCTCTGTTATAAAGTGCCTCTGACAATATAGTGCCATAAACTGTCTAGTAGCCGATTTAAACACTATACCCTTCTTTTGGCTGCACTTTCTAAAATATTTTTGACACCGGGTTGCTATGTTTAGGATTGTAAAGAGGGTGGAGTAACTCATTGAAAGTCTAATTCTACCCATTATAATCTTGCCTGCCGGTTTATACTATTTTAGAAGTGTTATTTGATCTGGAAGATAATTCTGTAACCTTCAGATTACTGCTGGGTGACTTCTGCAGAAAAGGAATTACCAATGCATTAAATTTGAATTAGCTTTGAGAAATCATGCAGATGTATGCACAGAACATTACAGCAATGCTGTCTCCGAGGCACAGCAGAATTGCCTTTATGCAGTTTTAAAGAATCACTTGAGCAACCCTTAAACTGCACACATGATGAAGCTGAGCCAGCATCTTTACTTTAAAAAAAAAAAAAAGCATGCATATACACGTACACAGAGCAAATGTAGCTTTGAGAGTTGTCTTTCAGGGAAATCTGATCACAAACGGACTGCTGCTGAGTGGGCCATTTGGGCTCAGACCTGTTGTATTGGAGAGCACTACTGCACATACTGCAGAAGTGTCACTTAGACTAATGATTATGAATTATGCAGAGGGTCACATCCTCTTAGTTACAAGTCATTTCCACAGTTTCCCTCTAGACTGCCTAGCCTAGTTCCATTTTTTTCCCCTTTTAGTGCTGCTGGCAAATAACACACAGAATGAATGCCAAGACCTTCATTTATTGACATTTTATTTTCCTCCCATAACTTCAAGTCGGTAAAATGACTGAACAGTTGGAGGTGGGGAAATGGAGCCAGCTGCTATTGGCGGATTAGGAAAAAGCTCCCTTCAGTTCAGTAGGTCATTTAGCAAAGTAGGACAGCAGAAAGCTGTAGAAACTGTGCGTTTTGCTGCAGGCTTTGGATCCCAAGCATTTATGTCAAAAACATCAGTTCTGCACCCTCCCAATTTGGAAAAAAGGCTACAGTTTGATGTATTTTTAAAAAGCATTGCCATTTTGGAACCACTAACCTGACAGCACTGGGGTGTGTGACCTTCCCCTGTCTTAGTGCTAACCAGAAAATCTGCTGTGTAGATGAATAGGAGTGCCAGCATGGTTCATGGAGCCGCTGTGGAGCATGATGTGTGATATGTATGCCAAATACATTCTCTGGCATGGCTGGGTGTACCTTGCACATCCTTGATGCTGAATAGGAACATGGCATGTCTGGAGGGCAGCAGCTAAGCAGCAAGCTGTGGCAGTCAGGAAGACGAAGGAGTGCATAGAGACAAGTGTACGGGAGGGTATTTTCCTGCCCAGGGACTTTGCCTTCCTCCTGCTGATGCTGGGTACTACAGGGAAGGCTAACTAGCAACGTCCATCTCCAGGAGGTTCCTCCCTCACAAACACTAAAGGAGGAAAAGGACTATTAGCTAGAAGGATACCTGCTTTTCTTAAAATTAATATACCCCTTCCTAACCTTTCTTTGAAAGTTAGTTAATGTAGTAGAAAGTGTAATTCATCCCTCAGCATTACAGAAAACTCCTCAAACTGTAATGCTTTGACTGTAATACTTTCCTGTAAATATCTACTGGTCTTGTTTTCCATTAGAACTTGAGAAAAATTGTTCAGGAGGTATAAGTGCTTCTATCTGTACCATGCATTCAGGAGAGAAAAGCTTTTCCTCCTTGTTAGCATGTGGCCATGTCTAATATTAATACCGGGGAAAACAAAATGTTTCATAACACTCTAGGAAAAGTTTTGTCTTGCAACAGTGCCTAAAAAGTAAATTATATTTAATTTATAAGATACTTAAGCTCTCTGATTCCAAAACATTAAAAAAAAGTAAATTAATTAACGCTTTCAGAGCCAAGTCAATTTAATGGTTTCCTAGTCTTCCTGCACAAAGGAAAACAGTCTCTTCCATCAGCAAAAGCTTGCACTAACATTTAAATGTTGCAGTGTGTGCTCAGGGTGAATAAATTTGGGCTTTCTGCACAGATGATAAGGAGCATCTGTAAGCTTTCCATATGTAAATGTGAGGGTTACTAGTTTTTATAGCCCACATAATGCTAAATGTCAGGACAGAACAAGAGGCTTGTGGCGGCTTTTTAGCATCTGTCTACCCTAAGAAAAGTAAAAAAAGAGATAAACACCAATCATCTCTATGGAAACATCACCTGGACCTTTTTTAAGAAGTCTTATTGGACACAATATTAAAAATGCTGTTGACAGTGCTTTTCCCACATACCATTTCCAACTAGAACAGATGGATGGCAAAGGCAAAAAGTGCAACAGGCAAGTATGGTTAAAAAGAACCAACCTGGATGGCAAACTAGCACGTTCATTTGTCCCTGTTTTCTGTGCCTGTATCAGACGTGATCAGACAGTTTCTTGCAGGTGTCATCTGAAAGTAAACCAGAAATTAGCACAAATTATGAAGTACAGATGGAGAAGCACAGTTAGTAATGTGGAATTGCACGGTATATTCCAGTTTTTGAGTAGCTTTAGGCCTAGGATAGACAGGGTATGCTGGAGATTACAAGAGTCTCTGTATCTGGAAGATCACCATCTCAATTTTTTTTACTGTTTACTCTTAGCTGCTGTGATTCCAATGGTTTAAAATATCTAGGGATGCAGAAAAACACTCCTCTAAATCATGTTGTTCATACTGACTGACAGAAAGTGCTTTATCCTTTTCATTTCCACCCTGGATATTTTTTAACTGAGTTTATTCCCATCTGAGCTTCAGGTCAGATGACTGGGAATACTATTGGCGTGTAGAAAATGTTGCATATTCAGGTTATGGGGTGACAAAAAACATATGTGAAAGTATATAGCATGTAGAAGGGGATGGTGTGGTTATATTTATTTCCAGTAAGAGTAACAACAATCAAGAGACTTTGTTCCCCTGAGGACAGATGTTCCTTGAAAGCAAAAGGTTTATGCTTTGTTTTTACGCATGCTGACTCTTTGATGCTGGGTTTATATCAGGGTATGAATCATGGGTATCCATGGTTATTCCAAGGGATGCCAGTATGCTAATATTCTGGTCAAGGAAGTTAAATCAAACTATTATCAGCATTTGACTATAAATTTGAAAGATCTCTTTTTAAATAAAAATAGGAGGTCCTATTATGGTAAAGCACAGCAGGTGTGTATATATATATAAATATATAGAGAGCTTAGTAGAAATCCCTTAACTGTTATTATCGACATGACTTCTTTGTGTGTGGTCAGGTCGTTCTGTGACTAGGTATTGTGCTCTCCTTCACTGATACAATGCAGAACTTGAAATGTGAAAGAAAAAGAGATATCATCCTTCCCTTCTCCTGACGGCAGAGAAATTAACTGTGTGGTGTAGCAGATTGCTTTGATCCTTAGTGGAAGCAGACCACTATAAAGTAATCTACTGAAGTGCTAACATTGGTTTCTAAGTGTACTTTGGGCTTCCTGACTTCTTTACTGGAAACCAGACACAATGTTGATGCCTAGATATCTGAAATCCTCATCAGCACATCTGCCTATGACAGGGGCCTTTTCTTTCCCTTCCAGTGAAGTGCAAGGATTGGGAACAAGAAATTTGATTGAACAGTAAGGCTGAACCAGCCTTTAGTGCTGGGGATGGAGCAGCAGCATTTCAGCTGCCTTAGGCATCCCAACACCTGAGTGACCTTGCTGGTGCTGCCGGATGGACATTAGTGTTCCTCCACCACCTGCAACCCTTCTGCCTCCCTTCAGCCCCTGACAGCTCTCCCGTGCTCTTCTGTGCAGTCGTGCTGTGGTGCCAGCCCCCTCTGAGGCCATTCATAGTGCAGAGGGAGCACGACAGGCCCAGGACGCCTCCGAGGACGCGGGTGAGCAGGTGGGCGCAGCAGCTGGAGAGCAATCCCAGACAGCCAGCAGGTGGATGGAGCAGCAGGGGGGCAACACCAGACGGGCAGCAGGTGGAGAGGGCAGAGGGAGGGCAACACCACTTTGTACTCAACTTGACATTAATTACACTTGTTGGAATCCTGCGTGGCTCCTAAGACCTTTTTTTAGATGTTAAATTACAAATTATATTTGTTTAGATTCTGCAAATAGCTTCCCCTAATGAGTGAAGACAGGAGGTTGTTGGAGAGGAGGTGGGAAAAAGATAACCTTCTCCCATCCTTAAGCTATGAATCTTGACTGGACTTTGTGGGCAGGTATGAGCTGGCAGTTCATTAATTTGCCCCTATCTATCCATGCCTTCTAGGAAAAGCCCTTAGAGGCATTAACATGTTGCTGGCTTTCTCAATGGCTCTACTGTGTGGAGTTCTGCGTTGTGGTGTTTGCTGAGGTACCCAGATGTTTATAATTAATTTAGTCTGATTACTTCTAATTACTCCTTCCTATCTGCATTATCTTGCATTTGTCAACTTCATATATAAGTAGCCCTGCTGCCTATTCGTTTAGTTTTGTAAGGTCCCTTTGGACCTTCTTAACCTTCTCTAGTGATGACTAACCTAAATAATTGTGCTGTCTGCAAATTTTTTCCCACCCTTTTTCCCAGAACATTAATAAAGAGAACAGAGTCTTAACCCAGTACAGAAACATGAAGAATCCCATTGCAAACCTGTCATGATGAAAACTGACCATTAGTCTCTTTTTTTTTTTTTTTTTTTTTTTTTTTTTTTTTTTTTTCTTCTTTTTTTTTTTTTTTTTGTCTGTTAACTGATTTCTGCTTCCTGGCAGTATTTTAACCCTTCAGTTAAAATGTCATTTGAATTTCTCAAGTCTCTTGTAAGGTATTTTGTCAAAGGCTTTCTCAAAGCCCAAGTAATTCATATCTATAGCAACTACATTATTGCTATTCTCAAAAAAAATCTGTCAGATGAGAGGGATGGATTTTCCTTTCTGGAAGGTGATTTCCTGCAATCCTTGAATTTCCTGATATCTTGCTCAGCTATCTGTTCTATAATTTCAATTACTTTTAATTGCTTCCTATTGGTTTTTCTGATTAAAATTAAAACATAGTATGTAACTCAGGGCTTTTTTGAAGCATCTATTTGTGAGTCTTTCTAAAATTTGGATCTACAGTTTCAGACAAACTTCTTACTCCTCAGTTCCACTCCTTGAAGCCTTCTCCTATTGGCAAAACTACATTTTAAATAGCTGTTTTAGTCTCTTCTGCTCGTTGTTCTCTCCAGAGGAAAGCAGAAAGCTTAAGAGAAATTTAAACACTTAAAATATTCACTGGTCACAGCCACAGCTCTCTGCTAGAAGAACAATATTCTGACAGTATGAAGAAACTATAAGATAGGTCCCATATCCAAAAGGATTTCACTCTTCTACGCCTCCTTTATTGCTTATAAATGACCTCCCAGAATTGGGTCTGTCTTTCTGTATTGCAAAGGTACCAGCAAAGGAGCTCCTTCACTCTCCTGTGCTGCTGGCAACTTTCAAGGTCACATTTCTTCATTTTGTGGCTTTGGGTCCACATGCTGGAGCACACTGAAAAGTACGGAACTTCCTGGGTGAGACTTTCTAAATTGGCAGGTTGCTGCAATGTCTGTTTAGAGAGCAGAATAAACAGGGAAAACTGCTGGGATGAAGACACAGGGGAGGAAATGTACAGATATTATTCCTGTCTGCCCTGAAAGGGAAGTGAATTCTGCCTCTCCACTTCCTTATGTTACTTTAGTGCCCAAACACAGGGCCTTGAATACTAAGTTATAAGAGGGGAATCTATAGGAGCTCTCAGAAAGGGCAGAGTGAATGTTGAAAAGTTTGCATCTTCTCTTTTCTAATCCTTCTTTCCTACTGTTCTTGCTCCCAGTTGTTAAGCTACAAAGGAGACAATGCATTGCACTGTTGGAGAATTTGAAGGAGAAAAAAAGAAAAAACCTTACGTGGTTCCATTGAACCTTTCCTCCTTCCCACTGAAGATGATCCACTTGCCTTTACCCTAGAGGGACAGATTTTGACCTGAAGTACTGGGGTTTTTTCCATTTGTCTTTTGTAAAAGCTATGCTGCATTTTTTAATGCTTCCTGCTCCCCCCAATCAATACTTTATGATCTTAGCTGAAGAGTTGTGATCCCTTTCTTTCTGAAACAATTTGAAAAAGGCAGGTCTCACAGTTTTGTTCAGATTTCATTTGTGTGCAACAGATGGACGTATCCAATTTTGTAAAATAGCACATCCCTTTTATTAAGACCATTAAAAATTAAACCTGTTTGTAGCTGATGTTTCTTGACAGAATATATAGTAGAAGTATCTAAGTCTGCTTTCTTGGCTGGTACAATCTGAACGTGACTCACTTAGCATTTCCAAAGTATTTTCACCCAAATGCTTCAAAAGCTTTACAAACTAATTAAGCCTTGCAGCTTTATGTATAGTAAGTCAGATTGTGTCAGTGCAACCATTCAGCAGTTTAACTGTAAACACAGCATCACATTTTAGCATATCAAATAAGACTATATTCCTTTAAAACCACAATACCAATAGAGTTAAGTGCTCTGAAAAGGTACATATTCAAGAGGGAAAGCGGGCAGAATGAGGGATGACTCCTCACAGGAATACTAAAGTTATGGCTAACAAAATTTCAGCCTTTCAACAGACTTTGCACATCTGTGGATCTGCTATTCATCCCCACATCCATAAACAGGCTATTGTATTCCTCCTGTTCTTGTTTGTGTAAGGACTGACCATAAAAAGCATCTTGACCTGTTTCATTAGGCAGGCAGACCTTAGAGATAGCAGAAAATGACCCAAATGCTTTGACATTGGCTACTGAGCCTGGACTTGCTACCTCTAATGTCTCACTGATAAGAAAGACAAATCTAAAACATTCAGTAATGCTTCTGCTATTACACTGTAATTTCCTCTTCCTGCAGGCAAGAGGCAATGGGTCACTAGTAATGGTTAGCAGCCAAATGATACATTTATGTATAAAGAGTTTGGGCACCAGTTGAACCTTGTACAAAATCAAGCACATTTCTAGTGCCAAAATCAGTAACTGTGCTTGGGCCTCTTGTATCTGCCCGTGCTGGCAGGAGCTCTTTTTTGTGTTTGGATCTGTTTCGGGGTTTGCAGCCAGCATGTTCAGCAATCTCCATAGCTCTTTTCCATTGCACTTGGGCTAATTGTGGGTATGTGAAGCACATGTGTAGAGGTGGGAGTGCAAAGCAGGAAGGTCAAGGACTGTTCACCTGCAACCTGCGGGGGTTCCTCAGTAAAGTTAATTTACAAAGCCTCTGTACTCAGGGCCCCCATCTCTCAAAGCCTTGATGAGGTATTTGATTAATGGTTCTGGAAGTCAAACACGAGGAGTGCCCCCTCGGTTCTGAAGGTCGCAGGTAAATCCTGGCCTTATTCTGACTCCAATAATGCATTTATCTAAATGCCACATCTAAGTCATAACCACTCATCAAAGCGGTGACTAGGTAGTGCAGCAACTTCTATTGAAACATAGAGCACCATGTGATAAATTACAGCTGCAAGATTTGTTTCATATGTCAAGCACATATTACTTCTAAATCAAATGCTAAAACATGCCTTATTTAGTCAAAAGTAAGCAGAATGCTGTAATTTATAATCGTCTTGAAGCACACTGCAGCGAAAATGAAAGCAGACTATTAAAATTTAATGCCTGTTTGGCGGAGTAGCACATTTCTGGCCATGTTTGATGCAGCGTCGTTTTCTCACACCATTGTGTATGCACAAAAAGTCAGCTTGTGTTTGCCAACGTTTGTGGAAACTAATTGAAAAAAATGATTTAGCTGTTAAAAACTGACATCAGGCTGGAAAATAATTGTCAGCACAGACACTGATGGCAGTGGCTCCTTTCTCCTCCTCTCACCCCCATCCGCCTGCTTTTAACAATTGTCTGTTGTTCTTCAACCCAGCTCCCTGCAGTACAGTTGCTAGCAAATATTCATTGGGGTGTCATCTCTGTTTAAAGTCTCGTCCTACACACCTATTCATCTGTGCTAAGTGAACAGCAGCATCAGCTCAAATTAAGCTGGCATGAAAACAGCCACTGTTAATAATTTCTGCTGTGATTCAGCTTAGCTTTGGATAACAGGTGAAGATGTTTCATAACGGAGGCAATTATAGCTCTGTAAGTTCTTTCTGGCTGCCTGTTTAATCAGAGGAATGGAGTGCGGTAGCTGCTGGAGCATGTGGCGCGGCCGGGCCCAGCCACCATCAGACCACATTTGTTATCTGCCGACTGAGCAGGCTGCTTGTCAAGGGCAGATGCTGGGCACAGTGATTAGCATGCAAAGTGCTTGGAAAGGCTGAGGTGAGGGGGTGGAAGTCAGCGCACTTCATTTGAACTTGCTGCAGACCTCTCCCGCCAGAAAAAAATCTTCTAGACCACCATTCCTTTGGCTGGAATGTGAATTTGTGTAAAGGTGCATGGGTGTGCCAAGGCATCATGTGTGCACATGCATTGATGTCGTGTGTGCTATATGTAACTAAAAATAAGATTGCAGGAAGCACAAAGCTCTGTTTCTCAAATGGGGACAAAATCCTGTTTGCAAAAGAGTAACAATCGGTGAACTTCTGAGATGACAATCAGGTCTGCTAAAGAAGTAACCATTTAACATCTGCTCATTAAGATGCAGATGAAGGAGTAAGATGGGTAGAAATTAATAACTAGCAAAATACAAATGAAGCCTGTACTTTCACATAAGAAATGTTACACTACTGTGATGGATTTTTAGCAATTATTTTTTTTAATTACAGAACAATGTATTTCCATCTACTGAATCTCTATTGTTCTATTATTTAAGTTATCTTTCATGTCACTGCCACATGGTTTGAAGTATATTAAAACATAGTCATATACTTAATTGTGTGGATTTGCAGATGGTTCATTTCTAGCCAAATATTTTTTCCTTAGAGCTCAGAAGAAAATCTCTAGCTGCCTAAACTGAATTTTTATACATTATGATTTCCAGAAATGTATTTCTTAATGGTTTCTGATGTGCCTAAAGGCATGAATCTTGAACTGCTTTCTTAGAAATGTGTTAGGGAGAAGCTGAAAAATGTGCTGTGGGTTAGTTTTTTTGGTTTGTTGTTTTTTTTTTTCCAGTTACATATAGTGAATTTCAATTGTGTGCATTAACCTACTTTTATTGTATTGCTGTAGTGTTTCCTTAAGCACTTGTAATACTGAAAATATAACAGCATGTATTTCAGAAGTGCTTGATCACAATTCCACCATATCTGTAAAATGCATAGTGTATATTGATTTCCAGAAACAAAAGACTCATCTGCCTCCTTTCAAAGAACAACCTTAGTTGCTTTGAAATACTCAAGGTTTATCTCTTACAGAAGGTAGCTCTAAGATCAACCTATTTCCATATTCCACTTTTTTCCAAATGCGACATTGAAGGATTCTCCTTTCAATTATGGGAAAATATTTTTGCAATTAATTTTAACTGCCCAAAAGATGAAATTGGTTGTGAGCCCGTATCCATATTCAAATTCTAATCTCCCCAGCAAGTAATTGTTTTATTCAGTTCTGCCAATGCTCTATCTATTGTCATCTTGGACTATGTTCTGCATACTGTCTCCCCCTGACAATTACTGCTGTTCTTTATCCCGGCAGCCTTTAAAAGCTCTGTGTAACATTAGCCTATCTAGCCTAGTGAAAATGTCTTTACAGATTAGTGTGATGTTAATACTACTGGCTCCCTGCTTTTGACCTGAAGTGGAATATATTGCACTGCTGGAGCAGATGGAATCAGGGCTTCACTGGGAAAGGGAGATTGCTTGGCTGCCCGCCAGGAGCGCAGGGCTGGCTGCCGGAGCCCCCCCACCCGCAGCAGCAGCAGCAGCGGCAAAGAAGCTGCTCGCTACCCTTGCAAAGCTGGGGAGATGGTGGTGGTGGTGCGCTGTGGCAGGGGGAGCATTGCTTAAATTTGCTTTGAACCACAATGTGTTTAAGGTTGCTTATCCACAGATGTTTACACAGCATTCTAGGAGGAGGTGAATCTTCCTGTGAAAATGGAAACCTTTTTACTCCAAGCTTTTAGAATATTTTGGGGGTGGGGGCGGTTTTTTAACAGAAACATTGAGCAAAAAAAAGTATAAAACACAGAAAACAGAGTTGTGAACTCCTAATAACCTTCTGAATGGATGTAGATTGGGTCATAAGGACAATTTAGTATAATGTTCCTATTGCTTTTAGTGAATCACATGTACTTCTCTTCCTTTGTTGTTTTTTTTTTACCAAAATGTTATGATACCCTAGTGAAAAGTATTTCCCTAAAATATTTACTTTTAGAACTCCTATGAAGCTCATCTAATGCTAAAAAATAGAAATGGATGGAGGATTAAGATGGACACATCTTCTGCTGCATGTTGTATGCAGTTCAGAGATTAAATACATTAATCGCAACACATGCATGCTGTTATTATTACACGAAACAAACCTTTCATTGAACATCCATATTAAATCTGTCACCCCAGACTTCTACCTTTTTCCCCCTCTGCAATCATATTTTTCTCTCAAGTACTGCATTTCCCTAGCAGTAAAACATATGCTGTTTTCTGCCTAAGTAGATGGATAATGTAAGCTGTGATGTGGAGGGTATTTTTTCTTATCATTTTCTTTTTGAGGGTGTAGTTATAGTAACATATATGTGCTTTTATCTGTGATAAGAACTACCATCTGGTAGCTAAATGTGCACAGCTTATTGCTTGAAGTGCTTATACACATTGTGAAAACACACAGCTTTTGTGTATGTTAGGATACTGCCTATATGTATTATTAATAAACCCACATATTAGCTATTTGAATATGTCAAACGATTGTAAAATAGAACAGTGATTCTAGACAAGAAGGATTAGAACTGGCACATTGCCAGATGTATATTTATTCCAGCAGTACTATTGTGACCTTTTAATTTCATATTGTTTGCAACCTCCTACAGACGATAATCATTTGAGGGGGGAAAATGGAGCCTCTTTGACAAAGGAAAAGGCTTTTGTTATATTCAAGGAGCTGAAGCTTTCATCCTTGGTATGCCAATTCAGAAAGATGTGTGCTGAATGTGTGCGAGCAGCAAGAGAGACAGAACATATAAATTTGAGTTACTTTGACCTTTAATCCAGGAGACCAAGAAGAGAAATGCACTAGGAAGGCTGGTTTGTTGCTGTCTGGAGACTGATAAGCTGTACTAAAGGTGCACTCCATTGCAATTCATCTAAAGCTTCCATTGCTATCATCCTCTTTTTTCGATTTTTGTTACCTCAAGTACTTATCTAAATCCCTTTCAATGCCAGCTTGAATGCACTTTGTATTCTCTCCAACTGTGACTGGTGCTGTCTGTGTGTGTCAGTGTGCTTCAGCATACACTCTTTCCCCGTGTTTGACAAGAGCCAGTGCCAACACCTAATTAAGGATAAGCTGTGGAGCACTCTGCTCTATCTTTGTCAACCGGTATGTTCCCAGCTTTCTGACTAGTTGAGCTTTTATGACAAAAGCAACATTTCGGGTTCAGCCTACTTCTGGTCTCTTGGTTCCCCACGTGAGAACTAAATGCAACTTAACTCAGCAGCTGATTTTAGAAACATTTATGGTAACTAAATCTCTTCTGGCTCTTTCTGAAGTACGCACATTTGTACATAGATCTGTCTCTTCACATCTATATATCTAGGTGAGAATGCACATGTACATCTGAACACAAATTGGACACCTTTCAGATTTCCTTTTGCCTGGTTCTGCCTGCCCCCCTGCCTCCCCCCCCCCAAATTGTTTCCTAGGAGATGATCAGAGGGGTTGTGTCAGTATTTTTCTTTTGCAAATACTGTATCTAAACATCTACCAGGAGCCTAATTTAGCAGGATGGAAAGCCACTAGTTCAGACTCCTGTCGAGCTGTTTTAAGTATTTTGCCTCAACAATACAGAAGTATTTAGGTCACAAAACAAGAAACACTTTCAAAGGGTAAGCATTTGATAAGCTTGAAAATTAGATCAATATGACTGATAGGTGACCACCAGACAGCCAATTAAATGAGTACATGAAACAATTTTGTGGGGAGGTTTAAGTATATGTCTGTCTGCATAACCAAGTTAAATTACTTCAGAGACCAGATTTCATTTTCTTTTTCTTTTTTTTGCTGGGTCCAAATCCTTGCATGCGAATTCTGAATTTTATGTAAGCCTGAATAGCTTGCCAGGCATGCAGCAAAGCTTCAGTGGAGATGCCCTGGTGTAGCTCAGAACAGAATCTAATTTACTGGTCAAGTGGTAAAAATTACTGAAACTTCTAGAAGAAAATCCTGGCTACATAATGGGTACTTCCTTTGCTATTAAATACACACATAACTGAAGGCTAAAAATATGATTATTGGCTTTAGTGTTTGAGATCCTGCTTCTTGTCTTGTTAATCTGACAAAAAATGGGGGGAATCTGAGTGTGACTTTCTATCAGAAAGTCCTGAATCTCAAGTCTGTGCTAATTCTAACTGAAAATCCCACCTGTAGATACAAGGGTCATCTGAAAAATTACTTACGACATTCAGGACATATATAAAGAGTTAATAGAATCTGGACAGCCCTTCCCAGCTCTACTTCACAATTTGGCCAGCTCCAAGTTTTGAAAGCTGTTTAGGACCAATTTCCTTTGCAACTACAAGTTTGTCCCTTCCTTGAGTTTTGCCAGTGACAATAAGCTCTGAGCTGCTCTGGTTTTAAGATCTACCCATTAGTCCTATTTTCATTCACCAGCCTTACTTTGTCATTATATTGGGAAGGAAGAGAAAGACTTTGTCAGGAAGCCAATTCTCTGTGCAGCTCCTAGCTGTCTGTGAAATTGCTTTGCCTTTGTGTTGAACTGTGTTCCATAGATGATTTCCTGGGATACTAGAGCAAAAAAAACAGGAATATTTTATTTACATTTTTGACCAACACTGAGTAAAATCATGCCAATAACATCTCTGCAGTGCTTCACATATTGCATAAAGACATTGTCTTGTCATTGATGTAGACTGTGATAAAACTAGCCTAAACATTTTTAATTGCTCAGGTATGACAATGAGTGCTATGCATTTCAGAGGGTTATTCTTTGCATTAAAAACAGTATTTCCTGAGGAGCAAGTCTGTGGAAAAGCTGTTTAGAACCAGAGGAGAACAGAGAGAGTACACTTTACTCTTTCTCTTAATCTTGTATTTATTTGTTTGTTTATTTTATGTCAAGCAGTTCTGCAGCCAAAACAGCTGGAGGCTGAAAGTTAAAACCTGACAGTGAAAGAGATCATAATGGGCAGACATGAGCTTTGTGTGTTCCCGAGAAAAAATTGATTTGATTTGGCCAGGTTATGAGCCTCGGAAAATCACTCTTCATGTGAGCTCAGTGCATTTAACAATGATAGTAAAATTAGTTTCAACCTTGTTAAATTCTGGAAGCAATATAAATGAATTTCAAAAACTTTGCTCAGGCAGAGCATGGAAAGGACATAGTATTGCAATGTGTGGTACCTATGTATTTTGAGTTAAAAAAAATCCCAAACAAACGAGATTACATTGGCTACCTGAGAAACAATAGTGTAGACACATTGTTTGTTTTGTTCATTACACTGCAATTACAAGAAAAACGAGGCTGGTGATCATCTTTAGTCCCACAGGTCTAAATGTTATAACCTTTTACTCTTTTACTGCTGTCCTGAATGGTAGGTACAAACATTCTACTGTTGCTTACTAAAAATATTGCGAGTTTTTATGCCCCATTCTGCTTAATGTGTGCCAGGATTACTGCAGCAACCAGTTGTGTATTACAAGAAGCAGCCACTTCATCTATTTTTCCACAATGCAAACAGGCGCTTATAAATTGACCCGGGATTCTAATGTGACTGAAGTGTGTAGATTATAAAGATCTTTGAGCATATGTCTACATTAGCAGCTTTAAGCAGAAGTTGCTTGAGTATTTCGCACAAGTATTTAAAGCTGAATTCTCTCCCCCTCATCCCCCACTACAACCCATCATAAGAGACATGCAAAGAGGTGAGCTACAATTGATTTGCCTCAGTGTTTTGGTTCAGCTACTGCAAGAAAATTGCTAGTATGAACACAGCCATTGACTTGTGATGAGAGCTTGATTCCTTCTTGTTCAAGCTATTTCTAAAAGCTATTTTAAAGGCTTTGGAAAATGTTATCCCAAGGAGATGACAGACTTATCAGCTTTTCTGTGCATACTCACAAAGATGATCATAGAGGAAGAAAAAGAGTGGTTTGAGGATTATGCACACAGCTTTAACTTTCCGGCATTTCTAGGAAGCAGTTGCAAAACATCAGTGTGCTTTCTTTACAGAGGGTTGGTGTCTGTGGGAGTGTACACTCAAAACTGGGCAACTGAGAAGCTCCAAGTCTGGTGGTTCCAGTGCAGATACAGCAGGAAAAACACATAAACCTTATCACCACAAGAAGCTTAAGCACTGTAAGCCAAATTAGCAATAAAATCAGGCTGTCCTCTACAAAACACGATACACAGCACTGATGATCTCATCAACAGTGCTTATGTCACAGGCAGCACCAAATATGGGGCCAAGACATAAGCTATTTTCTGACTCTTGGAAACTGTAGTGAGTAGATATGTGTGTATGTGTGTGTGTGTGCTTGTGTATGCATACCTATACATTACGCATTTGGAAAATGGCATTCTTACCCTACTTCTAGCACAGCACATGTACATGCTGGATCTGCTCCAGATTTCCCCCCTCCCTGGGGTTTCCCTTGTAGTTAACTTAAATAACAACAAACACGCCTGC
>VZTV01063358.1:3113-18407 GCA_013400875.1 Anhinga rufa
CTATGTATTCATTTTGACCATTCCATCCGTGGTTTTTTGAGGCTGAAGTTATCACTAATTTCTTCAGATGTTACCTGGTTGGCCTAGGTGTATTACAAAGTTTATGAACATCTGGCCAGACAATTTGAATGACAAAGGTACGTTTCTTAAAAGAGCCATTAGAAAAAATTCTAATGACTATTTGATTTTTCTTACAGTTAAGAATGGTGTTAAAGAAAAAAAACATACCTCTGTAGTTGCTTAGAATAAGTGTTACAAATTAGGTAAATGACGGTTAAGTTACTCAGATGGTACTAATTTAACCAGTTGTATGTCTGGGGATGACATGCTTTCAATTTGCAATTTAGTTCTGCTGAAAATAGATTTTTTTTTTTTTTCCCTGTAAAAAAGCACTGCAGATTAGCCATGTATATGAGGGATGTTAGCTGGACCAGTTAAAAAAAATTCTGGGCCAGCAGATTTAAGAAAACAGTGTAAAAAGTTGAAGTGCAAAGATCATCCAGCAATTAAATTTGAGAACAAGTGTTGATGGGGTCAAGTTCAGTGGTCTGCTATCAGGTCTTTAGGCAGACAGTTTTCCAGCTTCTGCACAGGATTGCTGTTCTCTTGGATAAAGAATAGTAGTAAAAGCAGTTAGTACTTGTCTGGAGGGCTCAAACATTTGAATATGAAAGGAAAACGTTCACCAAGCATCCAAAGTATGCAGCAGTATTTCAGCCTGGAAAGACATATATTTGGGGAAGAAAATGGGTACAGGTTTCTTGGCTTAGGTGAATCTATCAGATTGGATCTATGGCAACATTTTGCAATATGTTCTAAGGGAACCTGGCAGGGAAGAACTCTGGTGTTTGGAAGTCCTATCACAGGTACTTGAATTTCTCTTAGCTTCTTCCTAGCAGAAGATGTCCAGCAGGAGGGGCACTTACATTTGATAGAGAAAGGTCGCCTGAAGTCCAAAAGGCTATACTGTGAAGAGTCAGTCAGAACCAAATTTGAACAGATTGCTTGAGTGAAAATAAGCCCCTCTTCTTCTTTACTGCCCATTAGTCAATGAAGAAGTTTTAAAGGTTGCAGTGTGAACAAACATTATAAACCATCCATCAGACAGTGATAAACTGAGAATGCTGTCTGGTGTACCTTTACAGAGCCAATGGAGACTTACTCTTCCTTAGATATAGCAGATAGTCTAAGATAACAGAAATTGAGAACTGTAACAGGTCAGTCAGGTAAGTGCAATGTGAGCTGGAGAATTTGGTATATTATACCAAATTTATCTAATCAAGTTATTTTGATATCAAAAGTATTAGTGAGAGCATCAAAAGTACTAGTTAGGACATACCATAGTGAAAGCCACCTGGGTTCCAAGACTTGGAAGGCTCAAATTATTTGAGCTCTGTGAGAACAGGTCTGGGAATGCAGCAGTGTTCTGCAACTCTTCATTGATAGTCTGAGGACCTGATCAAGAGCTGTCACAGCAGCACTGTAACAAGAAGTAGTAGCATCTTGTTGTAGCCTGAGGAAGGTCCTCAGAGAAAAGAATTGGGGAGCATTAAAATAAATAGCCTCGCTGGCATATCAATTATATATCTTATGGGACAGTAGTACGGGCTGCTTCTGGAGCAGGAGATCTTAAACTTCTTGTAAAACTCCAAGGTGGAAAGGTCAACTCTGGTCCTAGATGACAGTCCTGAGAATATGATTCTGATCTCCCTCTTGCAGGGTTTCAGAAGGAAATAGGTGAGTCAGCTGTTAAAGTGCGCAGGAAGCCTGGAAAGTGGTCTGCCAACAGGTGAACTTAGTGTGGAATGCCTCAGCATGCTGTGGATCTATCATTTGTTCAGGATGCTTGTGAACATCTTATTAAAGTCACAAGCTTGGCATCCTTTGTTCACTTAAACTTTCAGTTCAGTGAACTGTTTCTTAAACTCTTAAACCCTAACACCGGGAATAATTTTTAATAATTTTTACAAAGGACATCAGGGTCCAGCAAAGCATTTGAGTAGACCTTTTGTAGCCTGCTTGTTTCGTCTGTGCACTGCTTGGATCAAGGTCTGAAAAGGATTAGCTAAATGCTTATACTAAACGTGTGAAAAGCAATTTCCAGATCTGGGCAAAATTGCCACAATTCAAAACCACATTTTAAATTTTTTTTTTCTTCTCCAGCTCTTTAATTTTTCTTTCTTTCACAAAGGCAATGTTTAGCCTGGAGTAGAGAAGACTGAGGGGGGACCTTATCAATGTTTATAAGTATCTGAAGGGTGGGTGTCAGGAAGATGAGACCAGACTCTTTTTAATGGCACCTGATGACAGGACAAGGGGCAATGGGCACAAGTTGGAACACGGGAAGTTCCACATAAATATGAGGAAAAACTTCTTTCCTGTGAGGGTGCCAGAGCAGTGGCCCAGGCTGCCCAGAGAGGCTGTGGAGTCTCCTTCCCTGGAGACATTCAAACCCCGCCTGGACGTGGTCCTGTGCCCACTGCTCTAGGTGTGCCTGCTCACACAGGCGAGTTGGACAAGATGATCTCTCAAGGTCCCTTCCAAACCCTACCGTTCTGTGATTCTGTGAACTCATTTTAGAACCTAACTGACAAATTGAGACTAATGAATATTCATTGCCCATCCATCCCAGTCTTCCCTTGCCTTATTTTTAATGATCTGTTTGCTATTTTTGTGGCACCTCATGTCTCCCATGTTCTGTTTAAAATCATTAAAGATTGTTCTTGCTTTTGTAAGAATAAATAGATTTTTAAAATGCAATGTGTCCATGGCTCTTGGAGAGGTAGCATTTGACTGTGAGTTTCCAGATGGTGTGCTAAATTCCAGGAGTAGTAGTCCAACCTCTTCAGCTCATGGGTTGCTTGGAGGTCATGGCTATCATTGAGAATCTTTCCAGCTCTGGAACCTTTGGGATCATCTCTGTTACTGCTGGAATTTGTCCAGACTAGAAAGGATAGCCCTTTTTATATCCAAGCTGTTTATCTTCAGTAGTCTCATTCCAGACTGCTCTTTACCCAGAACATACCTGCTGAGGCTTTGGCTCCTGCACTGAAGCTGAGCTCCAGGTTGAGCTTCCAAATACTGCTATTCTACTTTGGGTGGTTTTCTTCTAGGTAATCACCCTTAATAGCCAGGCTGCATTTGCTCCTGTGTTCAAGATCATCATCTTGTTTACCAAAAACTGAGAGAATTTATTACTATCATACCTATAGGAATTTCAGTTACTTTGTATGATGGGCTCATGGCTTTTTTCCTTAGTCTTAAAGATATATCAAGAGACTTAGACATTTATTTTCATCTCCCTTGACAGGGCTGAAGCAGTTTGCTTTTCATCAAATCTCACTTAAATTGCTACACATTGAAAGTTGGTGAAACTTTGTGGGGCAATTAGTTTTTTTTTTTTAATTTCTGACAAATTAGTTTTCCATAGCTGCTTTATTTTATTTGGGTATTTTAGGACTTCTTTAGTAGTTTTTCTTCTGTAAATTAATCATGGGAAAAGACAAAAGTGAAGAATGACCCTGACAATATAAACTTTAGTAACAAGCAGGATGATAGTAACAGCAGCAATTTTTGATTTTGAACAGATTTAGTAAGAGGCTTGTTAGGAGGGTAGTTTGGCCCTGTTGATCTGAAGGGAACATAATTTTGTTTAATATTATTTATAATTGATTATTTTAAGTCTAGCAGTGTAACAGCAAACTGAGCTATAAATGTATTATTTTTAGAGACCATGAGTTATTTGTGTTAATGTAATATTTCATATTAGGAGCTGTGGTATGCAAAGCAACAGCATCCCTCAAGGATCTCTTCTCTATTTGCCCGCCCTAGCTTAAAGGAGGAAGAAGCTACAAGCAGCTGTGGGGAAGAAACAGAATTGCCATCTACTGAGGTACAGTGCAGTTTTATCATCAGTGTAATTTGCCTTCAGCTGGATTTTTCAATTGCAGTTGCTCCACTGTCATCTCCTGGAAGACTTAAAAATACAAGTATTTTGTTAAGTTATGCATTGTCCCCGTACGAAATAGTATTTGTTAACACTTAATAAACTAGGGTTTCTCAATCACTTTCATGATGTTGTAATTAATCTTCCTGTACAACCTTTCAGAATGAAAAATAATAATTTTCTTTTGTCTTGCCTCTTGCTGAAACCTCCTATCTTTCCAAGACCAAGATGCCACTGTGAGATTTAACCAATTTTCAGATGTCTTTGATGTGAAAAGTATGTATCTCTGTAAGATTGTGTTTGAATTTGAACAGGTTCAGCTAGATTTCTCTATTGAGAATCATGGGCCAGAGCAACAAAAGGCAGATACATCCTCAAAGATCGTTCAAAGTCAACCACTCAGGCAGAATCCTAGTCAAGCCCAGCAGGTCCAGCTTTATTCATCTAGAGCACATAATTTCTGCCAAGGTATTTGGCAAACTTTAGAAACGGGATCAAGCCCTTCTATTCTCAGTCCTCAAAAGAACACTGACCAAGGTAAGCATGCTTTGTAAAGTAGTCACAGTATTTGACTCTTCTAGAAGAGTGGAAGTACAGTAGTGGATTCTGCCCCCTTGCACTAAATTTTTTACATGACTGCTGCTCTTGTCACAGCCCTGTAATCAGAATCTGAAGATCTGATGTGTTACTTGAAGGGAATTTTACTGTTGCCAGCAGAAGTAAGAATTAAGAGAAATGCCTGTATTGGTCTCTGGTTTTAATGCCATTGTTGGAAATACTTCTCCCCTTTTATTAAATACTCCTGGAAAATACACATACCCTTCTGTTTTGTCATAGTCTAAACCTTAACTGGGGCAGATATGAAAGTCTGTCTGAGAATTGCACACTTCATGTGTTGCCAAGTGGCTGTTAGATCAAATTGTAGTTTGGCAAATCCTTGCTTAATCATTATTTTTGTGACAGGTTAATAGCTACAATACTGCTTAGTGTGCTAAGACCTAAAGGCCAAAGGTGAGATCATGGGCATAATGTGGTATCTGCTGTGGGCACACAGTGAACTAGGTATTGTTATTCACTAGAATTTTATAGTCCAGTGCAATAAGTTGGAACACAAAAAAATAAAAGCAGACACAAATTCTTACGTGTGAGACAGCATCCTGACCTTACATGTCAGACAGTATCAGGGTTAGGATGAGAGGAGAAGGCAAAACCTAGGTCATAGACTGAACATTAATCAATGCTATACTTCTACAAAAAGCACATGTTCTTGGAAATTTTAGCAGGAGTGCCATTTGTAAGATATGTGCAGTAAAGTGTTGCCTCTTCACAGGCAAATTGTAAAGGAACTTTTTTTACGGTAGCCATTATGTTGAGCAGTGTATTGCAGATGAATGTTACATCTCCCAAACTGTTGGCCTGTTCATGACGTAATCCTTCATTGGAAAAACTTTGGAAAACTGTTCTAACATCTGCTGTGGATGGGACAAAAAGTAGTGGGCTTAAATTATAATACTGGAAAGACTTTAAGGATGGCTAAGCATGGAGTGTTCCCCAGAAGGGTTGTAGACTCTTCTTTAATAAAGGTCTTTATAAATATACAGACAAACATTTCTCCAGAATGTTCCAAGTAAAGGTGATTTTTATTTTTTAATAAGAGGTGTAGCATACAATAAATTACTTCTTACAATGCTGTGGGACTTGTGTGGGTTGTTTGGGTTTTTTTGTTTTTATATTATTTTTATCATCCTCATTATTCCTGAGATCTGATGGCAGCTGTGGAGTAATATGGCAGCCCTTTAGCCTTTTCAAATGAGCTTTATATTAATAACAAACTGTTACCATTACATAGATACTCACACGGTAACCACATACCAGACTGCAGGAGCATGAATGCAACCAGCAGGTTAAGGCAAGTGATTTGTTCCCCTCTATTTGGTACTTGTGAGGCCACATCTGCAGTACTGTGCCCAGTTTTGGACCTTCTGGTACAAAGGATTAAAAAATGAGTCCAGTGGAAAGCCGCTAAGGTGGCTGGGGAGCTGAAACACATTACATGAGATGAGGTTTAGAGAGCTGGGTTGTTCAGTGTGGAAAAGAAGGGGTCAATGGGTGGTCTGATTGCTGTTTTTTAACTACCCACTGAAGGATTTTGGAAAAGACAGAGCCAGACTCTTAGAGGTGCAGAGTGAAAAGAAAAGAGGCAATGGACACAAGTTGTGTCAAGATACATTCAGAGCAGGGAGCGATAAGCACTGTGAGATTTCACCCAGAGGTCCTTTCCAACCTACATTACATTTATTTTTAAACCAGTGTATAGATGCAATGAACCATCTCTAGCAGCACATGAGAAAAAAAATATTTAAAAGGGCTTTTAGAATTGCAAATGGATTATAAGGGTATTTATTCACAACAGCAGTGCATTGCAGGGACAGAGTAATATACATTGACAGACCTGTAGGACTGGAATGGACATAGTGCTGACAGTCATGATTCATGTGCTTTTTTTGTGGGGCTGAGACTGAAATAAGAAGAGTATTTCAGGTCAGGCCTATATTGACAGGATAAGCAAGAGGATGTCTTTGAAACATTACTGATAGTACCATGCGGTTTCATACTGCTGCATGCATGATGCAACACCACTGGCAGCCTTACAAGGACATCAGTTTCTTAATGTCTGGCAATTTCCAGCCACCATTGCAAAACCTACTGCAGATTTTTGGGGATCTAGAGAATAGCAAAAGGGTAAGATGATACTGCCAATATGAAACAAGTGAAACATCAATAAGGAGTGGTATTTTCCTGAGAACAACCTTAATTTAATCTCTGCATCCAGATTTACCCTGAGAAGACTTGAGTGGAGCTTCTTACTCAAACATGCAGGCCCTGAAATACTGCATTGCAAGAATAGGACTTTAAAAAACTTTTATGTTGCTTAGCTTTCTCCTCCAGAAAATCATCCAAATGGTATCCTTAATTCTACTAGTCTGAATTCTGCATTTCAGAAAACAAGATTGTGAAAGCAAAATCTTTCTCTTTTTTTGGAAGAACGTCACCTCAGTGCAGAATATACAACATTTTCAAGGAGTTCTGTTTCTGATTTTTAGCAGAGACTTGCATTATTTTTCATGCCTGAGCTATGGAAAATTAATTCAATTTTTCCTGTTTAAAACCACTTACTTGAATTTAATACATTCATCAAATGCAGGGTTACAGTGAATAGAACTGTCATTAAGACGGAGTGACTCGGTACGGGGCTTTCAGATACAAGTGACGCACACACAGGCTTGAAAGCTCAGTAACAAAAAATGATTTGCAACAAAGCAAGCAAGTTAGTTTGCTTATTCAAACATTTATTTTACAAGTTCAACCCTGTACAAATCCGTTACACCAGTAGCTGTGATTTATGGGCATTTCTGGTGAAACACAAACAATTGTAGTGTGAGAATGATTTTCTGAACCTGTTGAACAGCTTCATTCATTTTTTTTCATGTGCAAAACAGCCTATTGGGACTTAAAACAGTTGGCATGTCAAGTAAGCTCTGCAATTTGCTTTATTTCCAGCATATGGCACAATTCAATGATTCAATGTGTTTTGGGGTGTTCATGACTACATGTTAGCACTGAATTACTGAAGTGGACTGTTATCTACTTTATTCACTTAATCATCGAATTCAGAACTTGTGGAAGCTTCCAAGCAAGTCAGAAGGCTATGAGATATATTAATTTTCGCTCTCCTTACTCTATTTGCTGATTTTTAGTTTGTACTGTAGGAATAAGATGGATTTAGTAATTTGTATGTTAATTCTGCAGATAAGTAGAAGAAAGGGAAAGCTCTTTCTTTTGTTCAGGTGTTTTTATTGTTCTGTATTATTGAAAGAAAAAGATCCTGTTACAGAGGTAGACGAGTGCAAGCCATGATGATATTTAAACCATTGGTGTTACATACATAGACTGTACTGGTAAGAAATACGCTTCTGTATTGCTATCCTTTTTATATGCCCTATCCCAGAGGTTGAGAGCAGGTGGGAGACTTTGGTTGGTGATCCATATCATATGTGTCTTGAAGGCTGATGACAGGCCATCCTCAAAGGAAAGTTGCTTGTCAGAAGAGTTGTATGCTTTCCTCTGAAAATCACAACAAGTGTACAACTGTGTGATTAGCTTCTGTATATGCTGCAGGGTTTCCCTATTCACCTGTGGGCTATAGGGCCTTTTTTGATTTTAGAAGACATGTTAGGCAGGAGGAGGGGAAGCTTTGTCAAACATTTAGAAAACTGGAGTTTAATTTTCTTCAAGTAATTTAGCTTAATAAAGTTTTTAATTGCTATTGGAGACACTTACAGTTTTTCTGGAAAGAAAGGCAAACATCACCTATTAAAGTCTGATTGTAAGACTGCATTTAGAGTGAAGCCAATACTGGGAAGAGAGCTTTGTGGTACCATGTGAAAAGCTCCTGATCAGCTGTATCTCCTTGGGTCAACAGAGGCTGGCGTCAGTGCAGAGGGACTAAGAGCCTAAGGCAAGCTGTATCTGCACTTAGAATGTCCCCACTAGTCACTTGTTTTATACACTTTCAGGGTAAATGAAACTTTGTATTTTCCATGCCAGAGGAGCGCTCCAGTTGTGGTGGATGTACTGCACATTTTGAGAAACCCCACCTCCACAGATACTCGGAACAGTGTCCTGGGAGAATTAATTTGAGTTTACATTGTAGCCTAGCAAAGAACAGGGTTGAGCTGCTTTGAAGTAAAGTAACGCAGGTAGAGGAGTTTCTTTTAATAGAATTCTCATTGTTAC
This sequence comes from Anhinga rufa, assembly GCA_013400875.1. NCBI lineage: Eukaryota > Metazoa > Chordata > Aves > Suliformes > Anhingidae > Anhinga > Anhinga rufa. The sequence goes on from VZTV01063358.1 coordinate 11,857, forward strand.
TGTTTCTTGCAAAGCTCTGTGGTCTGAAATTCTACACTTTATGGATCAAAAGTTATCTTAAGTGTTTCCACACTAGACAGAATTTCAACAGCTTTGACATCACTGACAGTTCTAAGAGCAATCCATGTGGGTAAAAAGCTGGCCAGAGAAAGATCTGGTAAAATATTAACAAACAGAAAGAGCACTCTGGCTTCATTCCTGCTCCAATCAGAGGAAGACTCATGATTTCTTTTCTGCATTACATAAAACTTCATCTTTGAAGTATTTCACAAATATTAACTAATCCCCTAGTTACATTTTCTTCACTTAAATGTTCTCCTGAATAGGAACTTGTTTGAGTTGGTGTTTCTTCAGAAACATTGTTAGCCATAAGCAAATATCTAGTGACAAGTTTCTTAAACAAAATTTTCCATCTGGGGAAATTTCACTTTGCTCATACAACGTGTCTACCTGTATGTCTTTAGTTCTGAAAAAAAATTGTGCATATTAATTTCTGACTGTAGATAACACACATCAAATAGAAGATATGTTAAGCATTTCAATACACTAAAAATGTAGATCTATTTTCAAAAGCAGTTTAGGCTCTTAATATATGATCTTACTAGCTCTTGTTGCCAAAGTCACTTCTGAAAGTTACTTACAGGCTTGTAAATTAGATGTGCTTTTTCATTGTTCGTGAAAACCAAGCTACTGCATCTAAATGTTACTGCACAGTGCATATTCATGCTGATTTTATTCAAGGTCCTTCACACATGTGAACAGGCCCAAGCAGAACCAGTAACATCTGAAGGTCCTTATTCACTGTTATTTTAGGATATTTCTCTTCAAATAGCATTTCTATTTCTGGGGTATTGGTCCTTCTGTCTTTTTCTATCTTGTAGAACTAACCTTTCAAGTTTGCAATTTCATGGTTTTAAATTTCTGTGTTAACACTGATTTTTGACAATCTAAAACTTTAGAATAGCCATATAGAATGCCTGTGTTCTGTGTTGTTCTTCCAAACACCTAACTAAGTAGCCTTTACTAGTTATAACTGTAGCCTCTCTACTAATGTCAAGAGACAAGGATACAGAAGACTTCAGAGGAAGGGATGCATGTAATGCATCGGTGCTTCATTGCTTTGCCTTTGGTTCTACAGGATTAGGGCCTCCCACATTATTTCTGAAAGTCATCCCCTTGGTTGAATACAAAAGACCCTTCAAAACTGGGGGAGTATTTAAAAAAAAACAGACTGTAAGCAGTGTTGGTTGTGTGCTACTTATGGATCTGCTCATTGCTGTTATTTAGACCACAAACAAGAGGTAATCTCATTCTGCTGCGGCTCCTGTTCAAGCAAAATAATTTTTGAAGCTGCATCCAGTACCTTTCAGACTCTGCTGCCTGCACTGTTCTAAACTGTTGATGTCATGAAATTCTTCTGTATTATCTGCCAGATATGATAGAGGACTACGGTAATGCACTATAATTATTAAAGTCCCTTTTCCAGGCAGGAAAATACACCCAAAGGTCTTCCATGGGCTGAAGCATCCTCTTTCATACCTTCGACATCTGTAGGTAACCACTAGGTGGCAAGCTGAACAGCACGGTTTTGCATCAATAGCACAAGAGTCCACTGGGCTTTTGCCACCTGTAATAACAAATACCACAAAGTTGACGCAGTGCAGATTGCACACACATGAGTGAACAGCAAGCTAAGCCTGAATGTAAAAATTATTTTGAAAATGTGGTGTTTTGACACTAGCCATGGTGTCATGCTTTGCATAGAGCTATAAACTCTCAAGAGATTAATTAATTCTATAATTCAATAATATTTTTATTTCCTTCCATGTAGAATTTTGTTTGGACTTTCTATCATGTTCTGTTGACTATGAAAATTTACCTTATCCTGCTAACTTATCTTTGTCAATTTGTGCACCTGTTATTCTTGCTCTGTGATTTAATAGTACCTGGGACTGAAGCCTGTCACGCTCAAAGAATTAAACTAGTACAGAATGCTGTAGTGTGTGTTATCGCAAGTATATTATGACTACTTCTGCTGTCTGCTTTGGCTCCCCATAGAAAATCTAAAGTTAAAATCTCAGTGCCTTGAAAAATAAGGATTAAGTGGCTGGAGCCAAGCACCTGTAAATATTACCTATAGCTTACAATGAATAATGTGATTGACCTATTCCACTTATCTTACCTAATGAAACCTGTGATAAGACTAAAATTCAGTTAGTTGGAAATAGTGATTTTCAGAGAATTATGCGAGAGGCTGCAGAATGGACTCTGATTGGTATTAAGACCAGTCTCTCTGCTTCCCAACCAAAGATGTTACTTTTTGAGTGAGTCCTCTCTAGTACACACAGATATTTTAGACAACAAAGCCGAAGATTTCCACAGTAAATGCCTTCCCCTGTGAGAGAAGATGAAAAAAGCCCCTAAAGATAATGGTAGTAGTGCAGCTTTGTCAAGCACACAGAATTGCCTTTGAGCCCTTTGGATCATGCATATCCAAACACGTTTTGCTGCAGCTTTTGTGGCTGCTGGTGATTTCTTGAAACAGATCGAACTATTGCAGCCAGCTACTTTATCACTATTTCACAATACAGGAACAGGTAGGTTTAACTTTGTATCATGTTGTCCAGTGTGTTGGTATTGCCTTGTTTGATACAGGTGTTCTCTCACAATGGAGAGAAGGGTAAACTTGTAAAATGTGATGTTTAAAACCAGATGAATAGATAGGTAGTGCTTGGCTTGAACACCGACCTTCCAGCTGTCTTCCTTTCTTCTCTCTTAAGCAGTCCGATGCTAATGGAGAATGAACAGGCACAGACGAAGCGAGGATTGAGCAGGAAATGCTGATGTATTACACCATCAGCGTAGCAAGCCTTAATGGACAGTTCTGGCCTCCTGTGTACAGAAATGGTTCTGTTACTCACTCAATATAAGAATTCAACAACGTGGCACTGTGGCAGCAATATATTTAGAGAAAAAGAGCAAACCAGTTCTCTTCAACTATCCAGTCTCATAATATCCTGGTTTCAGCTGGGATAGAGTTAATTTTTTCATAGTAGCTAGTATGGGACTGTGTTTTGGATTTGTGCTGAAGCAGTGGTGATAATGTGGAGATGTTTTAGTTGTTGCTAAGTAGCGCTTACACTAGTCAAGGACTTTTCAGCTCCCCGTGCTCTGCGGGTGCACGGGAAGCTGGGAGGGGACACAGCCGGGACAGCTGACCCCGACTGACCAAGGGGATATTCCATACCATATGATGTCATGCTCAGTATATAAAGCTGGGGAGAAGAAGAAGGAAGGGGGGGACATTGGGAGTGATGGCGTTTGTCTTCCCAAGTCACCGTTACGCGTGATGGAGCCCTGCTTTCCTGGAGATGGCTGAACACCCGCCTGCCCATGGGAAGGAGTGAATGAATGCCTTGTTTTGCTTTGCTTGCACACCTGGCTTTTGCTTTCCCTATTAAACTGTCTTTATCTCAATCCATGAGTTTCCTCATTTTCACTCTTCTGATTCTCTCTCCTGTCCTACCAGGGGAGAGTGAGCGAGCGGCTGCGTGGTGCTTGGTTGCTGACTGGGGCAAAACCACAACACATAATTAAATACAAACATAACTACAAAGTGTTTTTATTTCTTTTTTTGAGCAGTGGAGTTTGAAGTTATATGTTCAACTGAGCAATCTGAAGAATCTCAGCAAAATACCAAAGGCAAGGATAAGCTTGAAATGCCAGCTGCGGATTTGAGAGTCAGAGGAACAAGGCTGGAAATTCAGCAGAAGTTAAAATCCAGGAATTTATCTTGTGCTCATCCCATAAAACCAAAAATCTCTTCTAACATGGCAAAAATCCGCAACTATAATATTAAAGATTGATTTCTTTGTTGGCAGCAAGTTCCAGGCCCACACTTGCTATTAACTTACTTTGAAATCTATAAATCAGATCTAAATACCAGCTTCATTTGTATATGTCGAGTTGGGATATTTGCAGCCAGAAGAGAGAAAAAAATGCCCTGTTTCATACTGTGAAGCCTAACATAAAGGGTTAATCTCTGAACATTATGAGATTACAGTCTTCACTGTTAATACTGATTTATTTTAATTATGTATGTTAAATATTGCTTGCATCATGGATTTAGAAATGTCTGGTTGATACATTTGTAAAGCCTTGTGCCTTTAGGCAGGGTTTGCAAGTCTTTAGCAAATATTTTGTTGAGAAATTGCAGATGTGGTTTAAGCTCAGAAGTGGGATGCCTCAACCGACTTGTTTTCTTATAATTAACAATGCAACCGTTAATCCTGTGCAGCTATCTTTCTACTTGAAAGAAAGGGGTTGAAAAAGATTACACCCGAATCTGTATTGCTTCTCATCTTCTGTAGCTCTTACCGCTCGTTCAGGCAGCATGAAATTAAACTTCTGTTGTCACAGCAGTAATTATATTTTTCTTTAACAAGGGATTGCATAGAGTTTAAAGTGGTGAAAAACATGTTCATTAGTAACACTTAGACTCGTACAGAAGCATTGTAAGAAATAAGTCTTACAGCAGACGAAGCCAGAAGAAAACTTGACTGAGTTGCGATGTAGTGAGGGATAGCTGTATAGTTATGAACACACCGGGACACTGAAACAAGTAATCAGTGTACTTCTGTAACATTTCCAGTAATGCTGAGCTGTCTTGGTATATTACAGTGATGACCTTTACTATGAGTTAATGAAATACACACGAAAAACACAAGAAAAACTTTTCACTGTGAGGATGGTCAAGCACTGGATCAGAATACTTCTCAGTTGCTGCTAAAAACGTATAAAATCCAAACAGGATTAATGAAGGAAGAGAGCTACTTACCCATGAGCGCTTTTCTTCTGTAGCGCTTTTCTTTTCAGAAATGCTTTCCTGGTACTCTTTGCAAACAGCTGCTCTCCTTGGCATCTGACAATGTGGTAGTAGTCATTTTGAGAATTTGAATATTTTTTTTTCTACTCCCTGCTGGAAATGTTTTGCTTTAGTGCAAAGGTGCTATTATAAGCAGGTGGTAAGTCTGCAATAAGTTTCATCGAGGTGTTACCAAGCCAATATGAGGCCTGAGAGACCTTGTGAGTTTCTTTCTAAATCATTTAATTACTTGAAAATCCTGCCATTTGATTCAACATTTAACATTGTTCATGAGCCGGAACAACATGATGCATTCCCTTGAACCAGGCCCTGAATGAGCTCTTTCTGTAGCTCAAAGCATAGTGGTTTCTAACAAGTGCAGGAATTTTGGCCCAGATCACACCAGTTACAGCTCTCACTGGTTATTTCTAGAACACAGTGTGTAAATTCCAGAGTTTGTAATAGCTGTAGATGACCCTGAAAAAGATTTTTTTTTAAATTTCCAATTGCATGTTTAATATTGAACTGTGGAGATGCACGGTGCTTCAGTGCCATGAGATTCTGTGCATTTACAGGTGTTAAAAGCAGCGTGCCATAAGAAAAGGAGCAGTTTGTTCCATAATCTCTGTAACGCTCAATCTGAGCCTGGAAAACATTACTCTTTATTCCTTACATCCTGGATATAAGCTTGTGGGCTGCAGACTTCAGAAATGCCTTTGTGTAGGTTTCTTTGCAGGTTTTATGGGGGGTTTGTTTGCTTGTATAAGGGGCTTGGGGTTTTTTTTGTGGTTTGGTTCTCCCCCACACCCAGTATGTCACCCAGCATGCCTGGTCATGCAGACCTCTTGCCAGAAATGCAACTTTAATTTATTCAGTTTCCCTGAGAAACAGGTTTCCTTAAGGCAACTGAAGGCAAGGGAAGATGATAGCTCTTCATTGTTTCATTTTGTTTTACTTGTGATAGAAAAAGAGGAGTTCGGCCATTGTACATTTGTTTCAGAGTAACTATGAGAACGTAGCGTGTAAGTATGCTGAAAATTAACAAAGTATGCATAATAATAATAAATAACGTGAACAAATTGCTCAGATCCTGTGTGTGGAGGTTGTGCTAAGCATGTACCGAGTACAGGGGGGAAAATTCCCATATATTTTGCTTATGACCAAAATACTTAACGAATTGGGCATTGGTTCTTGAAAACCAGATGAGCAAGAGCAGTGACAGGGTAGCGCCGTGGATGCTGCTGGCTCGTACGGAGAGAGCCTACAAAGGAGAGGATTCCCGCCGATCGCAGAGTGCTCGAAAGGTAAATTGCAGTAGATTGCTCGTTGTTGTTATCAAAGGGTTACACAGTGCTGAGGAACGCGTGGACAAAGGCAGCGGTTCTGCCCAGAGAAGGTGGTAATGGAGCTGCGTTACATGGCGGCGGCGCGCTGCCGGAGCGGGGGCTTTCCGCGGCCGCCATGCGGGCCCGCCCCGCCCGGCCGGCTCCTTTTTGTCTTGGAGGAGCCGCCGTGGGGGACTCAGAGCAGAATTCGAAGCTCGTTACTGCTTCGCTTGCGCTCAAGGAGCGTCAGTTACAGGGAGAGGCGATGAGCGGTGCCCGCGCGCGGAGCCATCCTCCCCCTCTCCCTCCTGTGGGAAGGTGCGGGGGGGCGGCGGCCCGCCCCTGCGGCGGCCCGCCCCCCG
>VZTV01063362.1:0-12371 GCA_013400875.1 Anhinga rufa
GAGAGCTTCCCTCCACAGAGGTAGGTAGCATTTTTGCTGTCAAACCACTTTGCCTGGCCTACTTCTCTCTTTACAACACCAGAGACAGCAAAGCTAGCTCCTTGCATATACAGGAGGTACTTTTCTGACAGTTTGTTTCTACCAGTCTTCATCAGCATGCCAAGGGTGTGTTAAAGCACAAGAGTTGCATGAGATGGGAGTGTATGTTCCCCGGTTCTTCAGTACCAGACATTACACTGACTCCCATTCATCTCTTTTACCCTCATGAAACACAAACTCTGTTGTCAACAGAAATGTAACCATATGAAATGAGATGTTACCGCTTTGTGAATAAGTATTCCTGTCAACTTCCTACCTGTTTGATGCAAACACCCATGCTATCTTTTATGTTTAAACCTAGTTATTCTTTATTTGCTTCAGTTATATTACGATCAAGTATTTGCAGATGTTATCAGATGGAGGAACATTTCAACAGGCAGCAGACTGGATAAACTGTGCATTATGATGGCAACTATGTAAATAAATAAAAAATTAAAGTAGTGAGTTATCTTGCAGTGCCTGAATTTAAACCAGAATCAAAAATAATTACATACATCTCAGTGAATGCAAGTTAGAGCTATCAAACCAGCCAGCAACATATATACCTAAATACTTCACAAAATCTTCTTAACAAATTCACTTCTAATCCATACCTTTTTTTGTTTACATTCTCTGAACAGTTAGATGACCAATTTCTCTCTTGAAGATTGCATAATAGGTATTATTTATACAAATCTCTACCCATATACATAAAAAATATCAACAATTATACCTTAGCCTTAATTAATTTTTCTGCCTTTTAAAAGATTCAAGCATGCAGCTAAGGAAAAGAAACACGCTGACTTGGAGGACAATTCACAAATAGGAAATACTTAGGAAAATCTCAAAATTCTTCATGTGGAAGTAAGGAATGTATCTTTAAAATAGGAAATTCAGAATCAGTACACATTTAGAAGGTAGATTATGTATGAACAAGAAAACCAGATTACACTGGATTTTGATCACTGAATTTTTTCTACTAACTTCAATTAAAAATATTACTGATTTCTTACAGAATGGATTTAAAATAATATGGTATATTATAGAATAGTTTTCTTAAAATCAAGAACTGTAAGTCTTTATATGAGATGTTCACTAAGGATTTTGAGAGGCAAAAGCAAAATTTGAATCAAGGACTATGATTTTGCAACAGAAATTAATACCAAAGGAAAAAAAAATCTGTAAATAAAATGAATGTGGAATACTAATGTGTTAGCAAGAGCAAAACAACAGACGTGCACAAACTCCATCAAAGCCATGTTGCTTAGAAAGTGGATTTAATTCTCCCCGCTTTGTAATATATAATATAGAATTGAGCAACAGCTGAATTACTGTGCATGTCTATGTCTGCATTATGTATATTATCTAATTTATCAGTTATCTTTGTGTCTAGGGTTGGGATAACTATCTGTAGCAAACAATTGGTTCACTCGCTTTAATTTTTTTCACTATTAATGATTTTTCAATAAGTTGATCAAGAATTTGCACATAGTTCAAAAGCATTCCAAAACACTGAATGCAAATGTTTCGTGGGCTAGAAGTGCATGAGAATTTTTCATTTTCTTTTATATACCTGTATTCTTTGAATGCATAAGTCTTACAGAATATAATATAATATACTAACATTCCCTGATAAAATTCAACTATCTATTAAAAATGCCCGACAAGAAAAAGGGAAAGGAAGGCACAAAGAGTCACGAACAAGTGTAGAAAAAAGTGAGAAACAAGATCATGATTGTTACCTGAAACCAAATTTTAACCACTTTTTGAATAATTGCTGTCTTTAAAGTGTTCTCCAAAATAATGAAATTAAAATTGTTTGAAACATTGCAAATTCCTTTTGGAAGTCTGGCATTTCCTTTTCAACAAGTTCTAATGTAAATGCTACATATGTTTAGGATTCTTAGTGATTCACATGACTTATGATAGACAAACAGAGGAACCCACATTCATTGATTCCTTACCCCATGTAACATTGTTGACTACAAAGCTGCTGACATGACTGCAGCCTATGGCAAAAGTGGATGAAAATGTTTTGCTTGCCAGGATTTCATGGCCAGAGAAGTCAACAGAGGGTTCTGAATTAATGTCTGTCAGTCTTGGAACCTTCATCCTCTCTCACTCACAGCTCACTATACATGCAGCTCTCCAGAGAGCTGAGAAGTCCATTTTGTGCAATACCTTCAATACGTGGATTACATCAAATTCTATTAATGTGTCTTGTCAGATCTAACTAGTGCAACTGAATGGTTCATTCAGAGTTTTCTGCAAGTAGAATTTGACAGAGGGGAGACTGTGATTAAATCTGGGTAAGAAAATTTCAGTTCATAGAATATAGAAAGAAAATAGAAAAAAAATGTGGCAACTATATTAGTCATTCACCAAAAATCTTATTTAGTGGCATCCATAGGACAGAACAACGTTTGGTTTATATTTTTACATGTCAGTAGGAAAAAAGGAATGACTCTTTAAGAAGAAAAGATGCAAAACTGTAGTAGACAGATGATCTAGAAATGTCTGTATAACAGACTCATAAATTTGCTGTTTTGGTAAAGATTTCATATGAAATTCATGTTTGAGTAAAAGGACTTGCATTTGATTTTTGTTTTTTAAAAATAATAGACACATGCACAAAAGCACACACCTGTGTGATCAAGTCATACAAACCTATTGATTTGGGAGCCTTTGATTCAAGTACCTGATATGAAACCCTTCCATAGGTTGAGAATGTTATAGGTTGTGATACTCAGTCCTCTATTAATAACAGATACATAAGTGGTGAATATGGACAAAAATTAAAACTGTTAGCAATCCTGAAACTAATACTCAAATCATAACATATGCACTATCTGAAGGCATTAAATATGTCACCATGATAAAAAGTGCAGTGTCTTCTCTGAGTGCTAGGGTTTTGGAGACACATGCTGAGCACTGTTTCCATCCTTTTGTAGCTTTATGTCACAACTTAACTACAATGGCATGTCTTTTACTTCGTATGAATACGTGAATCTAAAGAGGAAACATGTAGGAGCAGAATGTATCTCCTGGGTTCTGTTTGTACTCTGTAACTTAGTGTGATGAACTTCTGGTTGCACTGGAGATACCTGTTTGCATTTAAATGTATATTTGATGGTAAAAGAAATACACTTTTTCAAGGTGAGAAACAGTTTTATGCATCTTTTGCTCTTAATACTTAGCCCTGCTCTGCTAAAGATTGTGCACATGCACAGAATACAGAGTTGGTCTTCTGAATCTCTGACTGTTAAGATGAAGTAGATGAAGTTGAATGGTACCTGTGAAGATAAAGAGAAAATAATAGATACACTGCATGATTGGGAGCCTGACACAGAACCAGGTGTTGATTCCAAGATATGGCCAGGTCTGTGCCATATTCTCCAAATAAATGCAGGTGAGCTTTACTTGAGCTGAGAACTTGCCATATGTGGGCAAGTTACAAGCTGAGTCACTATTCCTGGAGGTATTTAAAATACATGTAGATGTGGTGCTTAGGGACATGGTTTAATGGTGGACTTGGCAGTGCTAGGTTAACAGTTGGACTTGATGATCTTAAAGGTCCTTTCCAACCTAAATGATTCTATGATTCTATCGAATCTGTGTGGCTTCAGTAAACCAGTAGCTGTGCCTGAGACTTGCTGAAATCCCGGTTACTCACTCTTGAACTTCAAGAAGTGCTTTAATGTACACTGCATTCCCATTTGAAAACCTCTGTCTCACTGATAAATGGAGTTATGCATAGACTTAGAACTAGCCAAAATTCAAGTCCCAAGCAACAACAATTAATTATCTTGGGTTCATAATGAATCTGTCAGTCCCAGATGATAAAATTAATGTAAATTAAAGTATTTACGTTGGCTTTAGCTCTGCAACTGAGCAAAGTAAAGGAAAAAAAAAGTCATCAAGGATTATTAAATACTTCAATATATTACTTTCAATCAAAATCCCCACTTCATAAATCATTAAAGAGTATACTGGAGAAGCAGCACCACAAATATTCCTTGTTCTTAAGCTCTTTCCTCTGTCACTATCTGCTACTACCCACTTATGAAGGCAAGAATGTGGGCCAGACAAATCTCTTGTCTGAATCAGTGATGTCATTATTATATTCTTTGGGCTGTAAAGTTGTACAGTGTCCATCACTTCAGCAGTACTTATTCTTTCTGATATCAGAAGAGGGCCTTTGTTCAGTTGCTTCTGTAGTAAAAAAATTTGGGTTTGGCATATTTACACAGGAAGAGTTATTCCAGATATAAAACAAAAATACCAATGAAATCAAAAGCAAGTTGGAATGCCATTTGACAGATGAAGACCAAATATCAGACACAGAGAACAGAGCAAAGCATAAGCATTGCATGAGGAAAACACTCATAAAAATCTTTCACAAAAGAAGAAGCCAGTAGGAAACAAAAATATCACTAGCAAACTGACTGTTGGTAGGTCTTTCCCATTGTCAATAAGTGCAGTGAGCAACAACGGCTGTAGCCATAATCCGTAGCAATTCATTGTTTAATTCCTTCCTCATTTAATTTAGGAGCGTACTATCCCTATGCTTATTTTTCCATCTCTCACTTATCTAGCTTTAAACTGTACTGCATGTACCTTTCACCCCAGGTCTATCAAGTTTTCATCACAGTCTCCTGTGAGACCTTATCAAGCTGTTCAAGTAAATTAAATATGTATTGAAAATGCACAATTTAAAGGACACCTAACTATAGCTGCCATATTTTTCTCCTGATACTCAAAAAATGTCTAAAAAAGCTTTAAGCAAGTTATTCTGCTTCTTTGCAAATTATGTGTATTTGGCTTTAAAAGAAGAAGGATTACTTCATTTACCCTGAGGCTCTGGAAAATAATATACAACATTGTGTTAATCCTTGTTCAGTTTCCTTTCCACACATGATTTCTTCAGGTCTTTGGGAATTTTCTTTTTCTGTTGGCTGCTTGATAGGAATCACATTTCCTCATGTAGTCATCTGTCTGCCTACAGTTAGTGTCCTCTCCTCCTAAAGCTGTTCCCTTCATAGTGACTTTGCCTTTTCTCTTAAAACCAGCTGCCCAGACATGTCCAAACACAGCACTATAATGCTGAAGAAGTAGTGACTCTAGGCAGCATGAAATTGGTGCATCAAGAGGTTGTGGTCTGGTTTTTCACACTTACTACAGTCTGTCACATTGTATTCAGTGAAATCTATGTTCATGGGTTTTTTCCTCCACACACAGTGCCAGTACAGATAATAGATCAATATAAATATACATTGAATCTGGCATGGTAAATGTCTGAAAGTCTATCCTGTACCCATCAAGCCATTTTCATGAGAAGTTTTTGACATATTTTTATTCTGTACTCTGAGGTTAATCAAAAGATGTGTTGATTGATGCCTCATGGCAACAAATCTCCTCTAGGAGGCTTTTTAGAGTATAATGTGGAGTTTCAGAGATGCATGAAATAGTAGGATAATGAGGCAGAAGGAGCTAATTTTTAGCTGGAATTGCCTCCAGCTAAGCATGCATTCTTTATCCATATAAGCTTAAAAAAAGTAATTTAAAAAAAAAAGAAAAAGAGCCAGAGAAAAATATAATGCTAAAGTATCATGAAAATATCAATGCATTCAAATAAAACCATTACTGTTCTAGTGCCTTGACCACAGGCAATATAACAAGAAGAAAGAATCCAAAGAAATCAAATAGGCTGAACCTGCTCCCTGGACCGCCATCCTGAGAAACAAAGACTATATAGTCACAAAAAGCAGCATTGTTTTCTGACATTCTCCCAGAAATCCAACAATACTGTTTTCAGATTTTTCATTCCACTCTCCTGCATGTAGGGATGTTTATTAAGGCCTTCTTTCCTGAATCTGATGCTGAGTTACACTGTGTGATATTCCCCAGCACACTCAGGCAGTCTCTGAAATTTATACATTCTCCTCACAATGGTGAAGAGAAGTTTCTTATTGAAAGCCTTTGTTAATAGTAGGAGTTAGTAACATTGGTGCATTATAGTTTTCCTAAGATTAATTTATAAACACATATATATTACGAAGATGAGTTCTCTCTCATAGCATTGGATAGCTACAACACGGACAGGCAAAGAAAAGCTGGATGAAGATTGCTAATTTTAGCTATTGACATGTACTAGTTTTAAAACATAAACCAGGAGTGAAAATGAGGGGTGGAAAATAAATCAAGTCAGTAGTGGAAAAAATTAATTGCCCCTAAAAGAAAACAGGCTTATGAATGCTATGTCTTAGATGAGCTACCTTCATTGCCATGAAAGGGAAAAGTGATAAATTTTAGCACTGAAAATGCACACATACCATTTCATCTCCTGGCAGCTTTTCTATTTATTGTTCTAGTGTTAGCTGCTGGAAATGTTGTTCTAGTCTGTTTTTGCTTTACTATTCTGTATTTGGTTCTACATGCAAGATTATGCTATCTTAGAAACAGAGATCATACCATGCACACAAAGCTTTCTAAATCACAGAATCACAGATGGTAGGAGTTGGAAGGGACCTTGAGAGATCGTCTTCTCCAACGCCCCTGTGTGAGCAGGCACACCTAGAGCAGGGGGCACAGGACCGCGTCCAGGCGGGGTTTGAATGTCTCCAGGGAAGGAGACTCCACAGCCTCTCTGGGCAGCCTGTGCCACTGCTCTGGCACCCTCACAGGAAAGAAGGTTTTCCTCATATTTAAGTGGAACTTCCTGTGTTCCAACTTGTGCCCATTGCCCCTTGTCCTGTCATCGGGCACCACTGAAAACAGTCCAGTCCCATCCTCTTGACACATGCCCTTCAGATATTTATAAGTATTGATGAGATCCCCCCTCAGTCTTCTTTTCTCCAGGCTGAACAAGCCCTCTCAGCCTTTCCTCATAAGGGAGATGCTCCAGCCCCTTGATCATCTTTGTGGCTCCCCGCTGGACATGCTCAAGCAGTTCTCAGTCCTTCTTAAACTGGGGGGCCCAGAACTGGACACAGGTTTCCAAATGCGGCCTCACCAGGGCAGAGTAGAGGGGCAGGATGACCTCCCTCGACCTGCTGGCCACACTCCTGTTAATGCAGCCCAGGATACCACTGGCCTTCTTGGCCACAAGGGCACAGTGCTGGCTCAGGGTCACTTGCTGCCCACCAGCACTCCCAGGGCCTTCTCAGCAGAGCTGGTTTCCAGCAGGTCAGCCCCCAACCTGTACTGGTGCCTGGGGTTGTTCCTCACCAGGTGCAGGACGTTACATATATACTTACATAAATACATATCTAAGTATACATACTTTACTTACCATACTTACATACCATACTTACATACCTTGCATATATATATACTTACATAAATATAACTGGCATGTGCTCTTTGGAGTATACAGATTTTAAAATCTCTTAAAACATTGAATATCATACCTAAAGGAAGCTCAATGTTTCCTCATGTTCCCTGTCTAACAATGACTTTATGTATAACCTTAAACTGGAGTAACCCATATATAATATGTGTTTTATCAATTTGCAGACATATTGCACAACGGTTTTGCAAGTTGTACTTCAGAAGTTGTTCCTTTACTGTTTCCTGATTTTAGGCTTTCTCTGGAATTCCTCTTTGTCATGATCAGATTTCTGTCGTACCTTTAAAATGTGTCAGGGCAAATATACAGCAAATTAAGTATTATAACTTTTTAAGCTTCTTTCTAAGAATGAAACCACAGTGATTCCTGTCCTTGATGGGCACCCTCAGTGGATGGCAGTTAGCACAGTCCTAATTCCCTTTATTTACTCTTTTTATGGCCTATTAGTCTGCATTTCCTTGGTACAATGAAATAGCTTTAAGATGAAGGACAGAGAGTGACACATTTTGACCTTCTTCCTGCCCCTTTGTGTACTTTCCTCCAGCTTTGCTTTTAAAGGAAACTATTGACTATTAGGAATCACAGAACCACAGACTCAAGGAGTAGTTGATATGTCAAGGCCCTCTGGGGTCATGTAGTACAAGTGCCCTGCTCAAATAGGGTCAGCTACAGCAGGTTACTCAGGGACCTGTCCAGCTGGGTTTTGAATATCTCCAAGGATAAAGACTCCACAGCTACTCCGGGCAGCCTGTTCCCAGGGAAGAGTCACCTTACTTGACCTTCTGGCAATACTCCTCTTATGCAATCCAGGAGGCTGTTAGCTTTCTTTCGTAGAGGGGCACATTGCTGGCTCGTGTTCAACTTGGTGTACACCAGGACCCCCAGGGCCTTTTCTGCAAAGATGTTTTCCAGATAATCTGCCTCCAACCCATACTGATGTATGGGTTATTCCTTCCCAGGTGCAGAACCTTACGCTTCCCCTTGTTGAACTTTGTATGGTTCCTATCAGCCCATTTCTTTAAACTGTTGAGGTCCCTGTGAATAGCAGCACAATCGAAACAGTACTGGCCACAGTAACAGCCTCTGGGGTACAGCAGTCACCCTTTTTTACTGTTAGGGTGACCAAACACTGGAATGCATTGACCAGAGAGGTTGTGGAGTCTCCATCTGGAGATATTTTAAAAATATATGGAGATATTTAAAAGCTGTCTGGATATCTGGTATATCAACCACTCATCTCAGTTTTATATAAACTGAAGCATGCTGAGTGTCCTCTGTCTCATTATCCAGGTCATTAATGAAGACGTTAAACACTATTGGCCCCAGTAAAGACCCCAGTAGAGACCACCAGTAGCAACCACCAGTATTCATTGGTTGATGACAGCCTTCTGAGCCCAGCAGTTGAGCCACTTTTTAGGCTACCTCACTGTCCATTTATCCACCCTGTACTTCATCAGTTTGTCTATACAGATGCTATGGCAGAAAGTGTCAAGGGCCTTAGTCAAGACAAACAGTATTCATTGCACTCACCTCATTCACCAAGCTAGTCAGATCATCATAAATATCTATCAGTCAGATTGGTAAAGCATGATTTCCCCTTTGCTGACTACTCCCAATCACCTTCATGTCCTTCATGTGTTTGAAAATGGTTTCTGGGGTTATTTGCTTCACCACCTTCCCTTTGACCAAGGTGATGCTGAACAGCTTGTATTTTCTTGAATCTTCCTCTTGTCCTTCTTGATGATAGGAGTGATATTTTCTTGCCCCCAGACCTCAGGAACCTCCCCCATTCAAGAAGACCTTTCAAAGATAATTAAGTGTTGCCTTGCAATGAAATCTGCCAGCTTCCTCAGCATTCAAGGGTGCTCTCCATCAGAAAAGTGATGGAAGGTTTGAACCCACTGGAGATACCTCTGAGCTGCTTCTTCCTTAATGAATCATACAACCATGAGACTAAATAGGTGTAACCTCTTCCAGCTACATTGTTTTTTTTTTTAATTCAAAGCTATGTGAAGCCTGGATATACTTATTGGTTTCAGGGCACAGCAACACCTAAATTTTGTATCCAAACTTGTAGTAGAAATACTACTAAGATACTCAGATTAGTTCCAGATGGTACAAAGATAATGAAGATACAGGCTAATTAGTTTAATGAAGTACTGCATGAGTTTATCTAAACTACTTTTGGATGTGAAGTGCTAAGTCTGTGTGATACCACACCATGTGTTTTTACCATGTTTTACCAGTTGTGTAGAGACTCTGCTGTTCCCCACTGCTTGGTGAGCACCTCAGTTTAAACAAAATCTAATTTCTTGTAACATATAGAAACAGAAATTCAAAATCCTGATGTTTTTAGACTCCTAACTTTAGTGTTTAAGAATCTTTAGGCACATGGTTGAAATGGCAGAGATTTTACAGCTAACAGTTATGAACAGCAAACCTGTGGGGAATGTTACAATTTAACTTTCAGACCTACACAAAAAAAAAGGGAAACTGAGTCAAGGGATACTAAATTTAGCTTTAGTAGATAAACAACTGTTACTGTATAACCTATATACCTATACCCTCAATCACACACATCTATAATCTGCATAGCTGTCCAACCACATAAATTTTTCACCTTTGATTCCTACATGATTTTTCTTTTTTACTCATGTACACCAGAAAGACATTTAAGTCATAATTTTTAGTCACAAAAGACCTTCACTAGATGTAGCTTAGAGTTACCTGAAAACATTTATGAAGATTTTGTATGCTTTTGTAGGTTATGTTATTTTCTATATTCTTTTTTCCATTTTCTTCATGCAAAAAGCCATGACTCAGGGAAAGTGTTACAAATTTTTTCTGTTCTTGCTTCACATTTCCTTTACCATACTAATAAGCTTATCCCAGACAGCAAAACCTTTTAATTCTCTTGTATGTTATTTTTAAATGGAATTAAGCAACTTAGACTTCAGTCCTACAGCTTTTACACAGACTAACTACTTACCAAGTCTGTGATCGGAAAACTGTCGCTTGTAACTTACAGAACTCTTTAGTATGCAGTCAGATGCTTTTATTGTAGCAATGTCTTGTAATCAGTAAATTAGCACAATGAAGGACTTTCTGATAACTTTTTTTTCTTGCATGCATTCAAATTATTTGATCCAATTAATCTTCAACATTGTTTTTGTCCTCATGCCAAACATTCGCCTTACTTTTTCAAGCTGAGGATAATGTCTGTTCTCATCACCATTTTCACCATACTAAAAATCCATATTTCAACCCTAAGGAGAAAAAATCTATCTTCTAAAGAACTTTGATCTAAAATGTCCTAATATGTATTTGGCTTTAGAGTAGAGATACTAAAACCAGAATCTCCAATGTTGATATTTCTAAGAAATTTTTCCCCATTATTTATTTTAAATATTATATTTAAATATTTTCTTATAATATTTTTAAAGGTTTCACCAGTAATCACTGAAATGTTATTTTTCTAAAAAAAATTATCTTAGAAACTATAATGAATCTCAAATTAAGTACAAAATTTTTATATTACATTATTGCATAGATTTATAAATAGAAACATGATCTGGACAATGCATCCTTAGGTACACTTGCAAAGACACTCCACAGCAAAGAGTTTTAACAGTATTGTTTCTCCAAATCTCATAATTTCAAAACAAAAATGGTGGTCTTAAAATGTTGTCAGGGAAAGAATATCTGTAAGAGTCTTAACAAGTAATTTAGGATCAATGAAGGTCATCTACAGAATTAAAGAAATTGTTGAGAGTTTTACAGAGAAAACAGTTTTTTCTTATAGGCTGAAAGTAAAAATATTGGCGGTTTTAATCAGGCATTTGGTGAAGGAATAGATTCATTTGAGAGTCCCAAAGATGATTTCTCATTCTTTCAGCTTTTTTAAAGTAAAGACACCGAGAACAATTTCTCTCGTCATATTAGAGTGATTTGGTTCTTTGTCTTAGTTTGAGGTTCAGGAGGAATAAAAATAAATAAAAAATAAAAAGCCATAATAAAGGCTATTTGTTGTGTTCTAAATACCAGAGGATTCTGGCTAAACATCTAGATAAAGGTCAGATTGTTTCTCTTTTCCAACAAAATCAATGTTTATATTTATACATTTGTAAGGGTAGTTCACAGGTCCCCTGCAAATACATTTACTATTAAAATAGGTTTTCACTTTTCATTCCAAATGGGTGAGTGTTTCTGCTTACTAAGCATTTTATAACAAAATGCACATTCCTTAAAAAAGATACCTTAAAAAAGGTAAATACATTCTCAGTTGTTCTAGACACAGTTACACTTCCATAAACCATTGCAAGCAATCATGCAGATAACAGAACTCTGTAATTATTTAACAAACTGTATATAATGAAATTAACCCCCTTTAAAGTAAGCACAGCAACTGCTGATAAAACTATGTTTTTCTGTAAATTTACCATAAATTGTTTTAAAGATATTTATGAGGTACTCTACACTGTCTCTGGTATGTTTTATATTAATTCTGTAATTCCCTGGCAAGCGGCTTTTTCAAAGGAAAATTGGCCAAGGCACAAAAAAGAGACATGAAGCATTAATAAGTCAGCCTAAAGCACTAATACTGATGGGCAATCAAACATTTCTGTGGAAAAAAAAAGGGGTTAACGAAAGAGGTGCAGTTTCCTTTGTTCTGGAATACCCGTTTCTGAGGGAGTTATGCTATATACACCATACAGAAATATGCCATGCAAGAAAGTAATCTGGAATTCAGTCTTCCCTTCCTGATGTTGTAATTGTCTCCTCTCTCCTACCTCTGACACGGGCGTACTAGGCCAGAAAGGGGCACTATTTATCCGTGTTCCAGCTTGATTTGAAGACTGTTCTTCTCTCCCTTCCCACAGAGACACTTCAAAGAGACCAGACCTACCCAGGGACGCTGAATAGTACATGCAGCAAAGCCTTTTAT
>VZTV01063363.1:0-17835 GCA_013400875.1 Anhinga rufa
AAAAAAAAAAGACATCAAGGAGCGAAGCTTTTGGGTATTCCTCATCCCTCCTGGACCTGTCGCCCTGGCTGATGGAGCAGAGGGTCACAACAGTGGAGCAGCAATCCTGGAGGGCAGCACGCAGGCGCTGCTCCTCATCCAGCCCTCCGTGCGTCTCTTGGGTGGGTTTCGTTCGCCATACCCCTTGCTGCGCTCGGCGTGCCCGACGGCACAGCCTCACAGTTCCTATACTAACGACCGCATTAGGGTCGCTGAGACCTTACAGATGTGGTCCCTAAACCAGTGTCAGAACAGCTCAGACTCACACATCCACGCGTCTCACCAAAACGTCTGTTATCACCCAAAATTAAACGCTTCTGTTGCCGCATCCGAGGGTGTCCAGCACAGCGCCCCCATTTGCAGACCCCCAGGCAGAGCTGCGTACCGGGACAGAGCAGTGCCGTGGTTATGTTGGCTATAAAACCATCGCCTTTGGCTTCTCCTCCACCTCCGCTCCACCTTTGCTACTGCTCTGCACATGGCACAGCCCTGCACCAAGGGGAATATGTGCACTTAAGCTCTGCAGGGCCCTGTGCATGCAGCCTGGGGGGCATACGCTGAAGTGCAGATGCAGAAGTGATGTTTGAAGGATCCATTTAAACTCCCTGCGGAAAGGCTGTGGCAGCTGAGCCCCCAGCACTGCCCCGGCACGCACAGGGGCTGAGCGGTCCCGAAACGCCCTGCTGCGAGAGTCACGGGGGAGCTTCTCCTCCTGGGAATGCCAGATGCTGCAAAGTTGGACCGCGTGAGAGAGGTTTTCAGCATCTCCAGGGCGCAAAGGTGGGCAGAAGTAGCCGTAGCACCGCTGAAATGCAGATTAAGTGGCTGGGTATTTCTCTTCAGCACAGTGGGTATGTCAGGGATGGGAAGAAATAGTCATAAATATTTTTTAGCAAGAATAAAGGGAGAGTAAAACTTGGTGGGGACGTGGAGTAGCGCAGACCGCAGCCCAAATTCAGGGAGCGGCGAGGCTAAACTCTGCTGGAGAGACTTTGCATGTGCAAAAGCAATTGAGACCATCTAACTCCACAGCCACGGACTGTGCGTTAGCGGCCGGCGTGGTCCATGGCGTGGCCCAGCATGGTGTCCCACCAGCCTTCTGGATGGACACCCATGGCACTGACAGCCCCCAGCACCCTGCTCAGCCCTCCGAGGACCAGAGGAGCCATCAGAGGAGTGTATTGCTCTCAACCAATGCAGGTTGCAGCTGGCAGCCAAAATTCCCTCTTGCCTTGAGCTCCGAGCACAGCACTGGCCTCCTGGGATGATTACAGTGGACCTGAAATGGGCTGGAAATGCCCCTAGAGCGCTGCCAGCCCAGGGCTGGGAGCTGAGCTGCGGTGGGAGGCAGCCCGAGCCAGCAGCCAGCAGAAATACATGGGTGCCCTCTAGCGCTATAATCCTGTGGCTCAACAGGAGTGTAAAATCTGGGGGGAAAAACAGCCTCCCGTCATCTTTAGAGGGCTTCAGATAAAATATCTTCGGATATTTTCCTTGTATCTGGCTGGATCTGCCTGTGTTGTACTTGTGCCCATCGCTGCTGCTATCACCGGGCACCGCGAAATTCAGCGTGCATCCTCCAGCCTCCTACATCCCCACAGCCTCTAGATCCCCCCTTCTCTGCTACCTGCCCTTAGGTACCCGAAGACAATAAGATCCCCCTTTGCCGCCTTCTGTCGAGGCTGAATAATCCAGCTCTCCTTGCACACAGAATCATCGACTCACGGAGTGGTTTGGGTGGGGAGGGACCTTCAGAGGCCACCCAGCCCAGCCCCTGCCATGGGCAGGGACATCTCCCACCAGAGCAGGGTGCTCAGAGCCCCGTCCAGCCTGGCCTTGGGTGTTCCCAGGGATGGGGCATCGACCGCCTCTCGGGGCAGCCTGGGCCAGGGTCTCACCGCCCTCAGCGCAAACAGTTTCTTCCTTCTATCCAGTCTGAATCTCCCCTCTTTAGTGTAAAACCATCACCCCTTGTCCTGTCGCTGCAGGTCCTATGTAAAAACCTGTCCCCATCCTTCTTAGCAGCCCCTTCAAGCACTGGCAGGCCACAGTAAGGTCCCCCCAGCGCCTTCCCTTCTCCCGCCTGCACAACCCCAGCTCTCCCAGCCTGTCCTCGCAGCAGAGGGGTTCCAGCCCTCGCACCATTTTGGTGGCCTCCTCTGGAGCCGCTCCAGCAGCCCCCCGTCTGCCCCGTGCTGAGGAGCCCAGAGCTGGACGCGGCGCTTGCAGGGGGGTTCCACATCACGTGCTCCGGCCCATCTCGGTGGACCCTCGCTGCAGCATGTCCATGTCTTCCTTGCACAGGGGAGCCTCAGACAAGCCACAGCACTGCAGACACCGACCGGGGGGCTGGATGTTGCCTCTGCCCCATGGACTCTCCTGCTCGCACAGCACGGGGGCAGCTGGTCCCTCCTCGCTGTGAGACTGTGGGGATGCTGCGAGCTGCGGCCAGCCCTGGAAGCCCACAGATCTGCACAGTTTTGTGTGTGGAGCTCAGAGAAGTTGCTTAAATGAGGATTTAATTGATGGGCATGGAGCGTTTCATGCTGGCTGTGTGCTGTGGCTATCTAGGCTGGCTAACGCTTTCTTATCAACCCTTTGCTGCCCATCAGAAAAGAGCAGGAGTGGGGGAGGCTGTCCTTCACCCAGGCCAGTTCTCATGGCAAGAGGGAAAAAATGTGTGGGGCGAGGAGGAAAGATGGCAGTGGATGGAGTAAAGCAGATGCTGTCAGGGCCGTGAGCGCATCCCCCTTCGAGGAATTTAGCTGGCAGAGGCCAAGGTTAGCCCCGGTGCTGATAAGAGCTGCTGTGAGCAAAGCTGGAGGTGATGGCTGGCACCTCCCTTCCTTTGGGATCTGTTTGTAAGCTGCAGATTTACCGCCAGCCCCTGCACCGCAGCTGGCTCTGCGCCCGGTCCTGGGCCTCCTCCACTTCAGCCCGGACCTAGATCTGGGCTTAATCTCAGACCTGCCTCGCTGCTGGGTGGCTCCTGGGCTGCATCTGACCCTGACCACCATCTCCAGGCCTGATCCTGATCCTGACCCTGCCTTGCTGCGACGCACCCCTGCGCCTTGCTGCTGAGGATCTCGCTGCTCCCTGACCCATCCCTACAGAAATTATTTGGCTTTTACCAGCTCCCGGAGGGACAGACAATGTGTCCTCAGAGGGGCACAAGCAGTGGTGGCCTTGGAAGCGATCTGTATTTTCCCTCTAGCCCTCCAAACACTTCCTCATCCCCAGGATCCTTCCTCATGCAGATGCGTGACTGAATCCACCCGGGTAATGCCAATATGCAGAGCTGCTTCTGCATTAATATTTGTGGCCTGGAGGTCACGGGTGCTTGCAAACAGGAGTGCACCGCGTGGCCTTGCCGCATCAGCTCTGAACGCGGCACAGATAAAATCTCCCAGTTCTGCCTTTCTTCTCCTTGCACTCGGCAGCGAGCGGCACCCGTGCCTGCGCGACCCCTGACAGCAAGACTTGGGGTGCACGTGCGGGGCTCGGGAGCAGGCAGAGGCCGCGGGAACTCAGGAACTGGGAGCCCTGGGGTTGCAGCAGCCCAGTGCAAGGTCAGATGGAACAAGTCCTCTTGGGGGGGGGGCGGGACGGGACAAGGCTGCAACACCACTTGCTTCTGCAGCTCTGCCGGGGCGAACAGTGCTGGGGCTGCAGGTGCCCCAGTGCCCTCAGAGCACACCCCTACGGCTGAGCCCTGCCTGCACCTCCGTAGCCCCTGCCTGCACCTCTGTAGCCGTCTTTGGTGCTCTGCTGCTCCCCAGCCCACCGCTGAGCATGAAGACCCGCTGGCGTTTGCAGCAAGTGTCACCAGCGAACCTTCCCCTTGGGGAAGAGGGTCACCTCTCCCAGAGAGAAACATCTGAGATAGCTTTTCCCCAGTACGGAGCCTAAGCGATGGTGCCCACCCTGCCCTCGGTGGGAACCTGGTTTTGCAGCTGAGAGAGGAACAACAGGAAAATAAAGGAGAGGGAGCTCTGCGTGCCATGGGGACCTGCCCGCGGGCGGCAGGGATGCTTGCTCGTGGCCTCCAGAGACAAGGGGCGGCTGCCCGCCACACAGCTCCTCCTGCCATTCGGGATGATCAACGGGTTGAGGAGAGATTGAGGACAGGCAGGGGCTTAGCTCGGTTTCGCGGGGGCAGGCAAAATGCCCCCCGCTCTGCCCCTACCCACGCCCGCTGCTGGGCTCTGCTCGCGGCGGTGGGGGCTCACCCAGGACCCTCTCACCCGGGCTGGGACAACTGCTGAAGCATCGCAATGGTGGGGAAGAGCCCGCGGACTTCAGCAGTGTCACCAGTGACCTCAGACGGCGTGCTGAGTCCGTGGGTGGCATGAAATCATCCAGGGTAAGGAAGACAAGGGCTGGCTGCAGGAAGATGCTGAATCATCTATGGGGCTCCCAGCCCAGAGGTATCACCCGGCAGCCAGACCATGGCTTTGCAGTGGGTGGGTGGCTGGCAGCGGCCAAAAAAGCAAATCGGACCACAGGAATAATTAGGGAAGGAGCGGAGAGCAGAGCAGGCAGCACCGGGAGCCGAAGGGGCCTTGCCCTCCCTGCTGCCCGTGCATGGGGTGGCCGCCCTGCCTCCAGGAGATGCGGGAGCAGGAAAGGGTGAGATGCAGGAGCAGGAGAGGGTTCAGGGAAGGGCACTGGAGCAGCTGGAGGTCTGCGGGACATCCCTGCAAGAAACAGCCACGCAAGCCAGAGCCCAGCAGCCTGGACGAGCCAGGATGGGGGGGGGACAGGGCGGAGGGCCGGAGGGGTGGTCGTCCGCTGTCTCACCCCCTACAAGAGCAGACCAGGACCACGGGAGGTCACTGCGTGTCAGGTTCAAAGCAAACCCAACGGGGTAATTCCCCTAAAGCACAGGGCTCCCCTTCCCGGGATGCTGCGCACGGCAAACTTGGACATGGTTTCAAAAAGCTACCAGGGATTTTGGTGGAAGAAAACTACTCTCGGGATGACTGGCTACAAGGACAGCGAGTCGGGGGCGGGTGTGCTATGCCGGGAGGAAGGGGAGCTTAATTCCTCCATCCTCCGGGAGGGCTTGTGCTCCCTGGAGAGCACGTTAGGATGGGTTAAGCCATGCCAGGGCTGGTAGGACAGTGTCTAGTGTGGGCAAGGGGCCGCTCACAGCCTTAGCCCTGCTTAATTTATTTGAGAAGCCGTGTTTTCTCCTGTGACTTTGGAAGTGGGTGACGTGGCAGGGCATGGACAGAGTCCGTCACTGATGGTGACAACCGTGTGCCACCCATCCGTGAGGGGACGCGGTGCCTTTGGGCCACTAGCGAGCACCCTTGCAAGCTGTGCCCATGTTTGAGAGACTTATCCCTGAAGAGCATTGCCCTGGGTGTCAGCCTGTGCCCTTCGCCCACGGGGCTGGAGAAGGGCTCCTGACCCCTCTTCTGCACCATCACAGGCAGAGCTCCATCTCCCACCCCATCCCGGAGCTGCTGGGAGGGAAGGCAGAGGCAGGAGGTCCAGCTCAGCCCCGGCGCCGCTGCCTTGCCAGGGCGTCCTTGCAGCAGCCTTGCCTCCTCGCCCCGCTTCCACCCCAGCCACGTCCCCCGGCTCTTTCCTCCTGGTCTGGTTCATAACCAGCCTCCTGTCTGATCCTGTCTGATTCCCAGGGCTGCTTCAAAGCACAAAAGTACCCCAGCAATGAGGGGCTCTTTGTAGCAGCTATTTTGGAAACCCAGAGATGGTTTTTAGAAGCTTTTTATTGACTTTTTTCCCTTACTCACTGACATCTGAAGTGAAATAACCCTTTTAAACTTATCTCCTCATCACTCCTCAGCCAGAACATTTCATCCAGTCGGAGCGAGCTGATGGGGACTAACTACCGCAGCACTTCAAAAGCTCGGGTTTGACACACCAAGGAAAGTCCTCATGTATTTTAGTGCATTACTAAAATCCCTTTAAACTCCTGTCAGGTCATCATTTGCAGTGAGGCAGAGTTGTGCATGCTTTTTAGGGCTTGTTCCTTGGCCAAGATCAACACGCAGCGTTTACGGGCTGGGGGAAGGATGTGTGCAGCAGCCACGAGGAAGAAACTCACTCTGTGCCCGGGATGCAAAGACCAAACACCAAGAGACATCTATTTATTTGCACTATAAGACAAAAATACATTAATGGCATCATTTCCTCCAAATTTCCTTTGCCTCCCTGGAAGGGCTTTGCCTGCTGACCCTGACATGGCTGCTAAGGTGTCCCGGGGAGGCTCACCCCTTGCAGGCCCAGGATCTGATCCTGAAATTGCTTTTAGGCACCTGGAGGGATGCTGCAGGCGTGGGAACTGAGCGTCTGCCCACCCGCCTGCGCGGCAGAGGGGGGCTGTGGGCGTCTCGGTGCTCACTCCTCTCCCGGGAGCTCTCTGGTGGGTTTGGGGGGGCTGCTGGGGTTCACGGAGCACCCCTGCCTGCTCTCCCCAGCTCACAGCTCCCACCCGGGGCGGCCGAGCCCAAACCCTCCTCGGCTGATGGCTCTGGACCGTGGCCGACTCAGAGTCTAACATTTTAGATGTCAAGTGAGGACCTTTTTTTTTGCCTTTTTATTGCCTTTTCACACTCTTGTGAGACCCTCTGTGGTTCCTCACCATCAGCCTGAGCCCTGCAGCATCACCAGCCCCCTCCCTGCAGATGCTGGAGGAGCTCCATAACCCCGTCCTTGAAGCGCCCTGGAGCTCCCCCGCACATCAAAGCCGGCGCTGCAAATAAATCTCTCTTGTTTTCTTTGCTCTGGCCAAGACTTCCAAGATGGACTCACCCTTCCAGCCACCCTGGCATGTAGAGAAACCCCTGGTATTTAATTCATGCACGGCACGGTCCGAGCACCGAGCCCTGTGAGGTCGTTCCCCATCGTGGGGAAACCTCTCCCTCTCCTCCCCGCTCCATGAATCGTGGCGGCAGCAGAGAGGGAGCCCAGGGGTTACCAAACCACGTCCCCAGAAGACGACTGCTCCGTCACCACGTCCCCGGGAAGGGCTGCCTGGCAGGGAGCTGGCAGGGGGGGTGATCTTGCCGCAAATACCCGACACGGGGTCTATTTTTAGCCAGGGACGTGCTTTGTCACTGCCTAGCACGTCCTGACGTGCAGAACTGTGGCGTGGGGAGAGCACGGTGCAGATTCGGTGCCTGGCAGGGCCGACCTGCAGGCCGGGAGGAGAGGGTCGCCTGAACGCACCCTGCAGGGTTTAAGTACAGGAAAGCAAATGAAAACAGGTGGAAATGAATCCCACGGGGAAAAAACCTTCCTGAGAATATCAGGTTGGGTTTTCCAGGCTTTAAGCCGCGCTGGTAATTACCGCGTCCGGCGTAACAGAGGCAAGAGCAGCTTCAATGGCTTTCCTGGCTCCTCTCCCTCCACCTCCCCAGCGCTCTCGTGAAGGCACCGAGAACACCTCGGCCTTTTCAGGAGATATTTTAAGCAGCCAGTTCTGGTGTCCCCGTTTCAGTCGCTCTCTAATGCGAAGAGAAGCGGCGATGTTTTCAGCATGTGAGCACCTAAACCCTGCCAAGGGTGCAGACAATCCTTGCCACGTTTCTGAATGTCTTTAATAGGAAATGTGGAAGGTAGGGGAAGGTGAAAGCCCTTGTGCAGCGTCACCTCGCACAGCCTTTCCCCCTGCAGCTGGAGCATTAGAGTGAATTATCGGTGTGTTTAGTCCGTGCACCCTTGCTGGAGATCCCGCACCCGCGATATCTGCTCTCCATCAAGCCCGGGAGGGTGGGTGCATCTCCCCTCCCTCTTCCCAAGCAGCACAGATCCAGCAAACAGCCCCGTTTTCTGGTGCTTCCCCCATCGGCCAGGGGTTTGGGGGTGCTGCTGCAGATGGCTTGGCCCCGGCAGCGGGTGACGTGCCAGGGTGGCAATCACGGGGGGCTGAGGAAGAACACGATCCTGATGAAGCACAGTCATTTTTGGCTATTTGGAGCTGTACAACTCCCCCTAGAACAAGAAGCAGATTAAAACCTCTTCAAGTTTATACCCTTAAAGCCTCTCCCAGGGTTCCTGTGGCTTCCTTGAGCTCATCAGGGCTTTGACAATCAGGTCCCCTTGCTCTGCAGCCCTGGCATCTTGCAGGCAGGGTCGCAGCAGAGGCGAGGCCAGGCGCGGTGCTGCTGGTGGACGGAGGCCCCCCCCCTCCCAAATCCATGCTGTGTTTCCAAAGCAGAAGACATCTGTCTCGCAGCAAGGTTTCTGTCCTGCTGGGGCTGGGGACAAGCCTGCTGGGGATTTTTCCCTTTGCTTCTCCCTTTAGAGGGCACCAGCGATTTGCAGACTCTGCTTGGTGGTCACCGGCAGCGTGGTCTGGCAGAAGGTGGGCTGCGGGACCCTCAGTCCTTTGGGCTGGTTTCCAAGCTGGCTGCTTGCACGGGCACCGACTGTGCCTTGCTCCGTCTCCGCTCAGTTTGCCCCGCGCGGGTGCCACGCTGCCGAGGAGCAGCGGTGCTTTGCTCGGGGCAGCAGCGGGTGCGCGGACCCGGCTGCGGCGCAGGGACATGCAATGGACGCGCGCGGGCAAGGCAAGGGACAACCGCTTCCCCTGCCTCAGTTTCCCCTATCTCCTCCCTCGCTGATTTGGACTCTGCAACCAGGGACTTGCCGCGGCGTGGGAGAGGCTGGGGCACCCGGATCCCACGGGGACCGTGCCTGCTTGTACTCGGGCATCCCTCCTGCTCCGGACATGGTCTGGGGTGAGAGGCAGGGGAAGGGCAAGGTAGAAATAGCGGGGTGCCTTCCGCCTGGGCAGCAGAAGTAGGGCACAGACAGGGTCCTTCTGGCAGGGGAAAGAGCTGAAGTTTGCAAAACCCAGCTGCGTTTTCCAGCTGCTTTGGCTCCCAGCCCTCCAAGATGGTGTTGCTTGTCTGCAGGGCCCTCCCCAAGACCCGGGGAGATGGGAGAGCTACAAACTCCCCCCGGGGACAGGGAGCCCCACGGGGCTGTCACCGTTGGGGGCCTGGAGACTGGGAAGGCTCAGCCACATCTGGGATGAAAACCCACCATCCAAGCAAGGCTGTTGCACGTCCCTGGCACAGCGGGAAGGGGTTTTCCTTTGCAGTGCAAGCTGATCCTGGCTGCCTGCTGCTCCTGCACCGCTGGGAAAGGCTGGATGAGGTAACCCCAAATGTAATGGGGTGATGGGGAGGAGCAGCAGCCTGGCTAGAAATAAAGGGTTGGAGCATCCCCTCTGCAGCAAAAGCCAGGGGCAGGGTGCGAAGATGGCCTCGAAATAGCTCAAGATGGTTGGAGTTCATGGGAGAAAATATGTTCAAAAATGCCCTTTATCAGCTCTTCAGGAGTGAGACCTCCCCACCCTGAGCCCCGCTGGAAATCCCACGGGGCTCACCCCAAGCAGCTCCCTCGGGGGGTGGCGGTGTGTGGCGGGGGTTGCATGCAGACCCCATTAGAGACGTGAAAAACGTGCTGGGGGGTGTCCTGTGAGGAGGAGCTGGTGGTCTGGGGCACCCTGAGCAGCACCCAGCCCCACAAGCACCGCTGGAGCCAACGCACAGCTTGGAAGTGAAGGTGCTGGGAGCAGGTCCCCCGTCCCAGGATAGCCCGCAGAGAGAGCAGGCAGAGCCCTGGGGAGCCATCCCGGGCACCAGCGAGAGGCCACGGGACCTGAGATACTGAAAACACAAACCAAAACATGTGGCGCTCCAGGGACTGGCGTTTTCCAGAAGAATTTTATTTCGCTGGAAAAGCTCCAACCATCAAAAGGATGATGTAGGGATAAAATCCAAAGTGTCAGGGAGGGCTATATAAGGCGGTGCGTAGACGGTACGGTGTCAGCAGTCATTAAAGCATGCTAGGGAGCTCTGAGGTGCTCTGCTACAGCAGAGGTTTGAGGGGCACGGCCTCAAAGGCTACGCCAGCGTCACCGGGAGCACCCCGTGATTTGCAGGTCCAGGAGCTGCCTGGCAGGAAACCCCACGGGGTTCAGGAGGAGGAACGCGGACACAGTCACTGCGCCGATGGGGAAGAGGCACCCACCGACGGGGACAGTACAAGTGTCACCTGGTGTCCCACGGCAGCGAAATCCCCATTAAACCTAAGGGACGTGCCGAGCGCTCTCCTGCAGCTCTAGGGAAGGGGACACCAGCTCCTCCGTGCTGCAGGAGAAGGAGAAGGTGCTCCTCTACCCTGCGAGGCTGCATGGCAAAGAGGTCCGCGGGGCGCAGCATGGGACTGGGTGCATCTCTGCGGCCGCCGTCTGGGGACCACGCTGTGCGCGCCACTGTGCCGGGGTGCTGCAGGAGCCGTGCTGGCCACGCTGGAGGATGGCCATCGGCGACACTCACGCTGGCTCTGCTCACCTTGGTGTGTCTGTAATACCCAGGGGCTGGAGAAGCAACGGGCTTGGACATGCCCAGACATCTTTTCACTTACAAGTGTCCTTTCCGCTCCTCAATATGGCCCTGACAGTGTGGATCAGCTCTGTGTAAGCCAGAGGGTGGGATTTCCCCAGCTGGGTCAGGCCCAGGCTCTGGGACGGGTCTAACCCACGGTGAGGACCATCTCCTACTTCTCTTCTTCAGGGGGGGATGAGCTTGCAGACCCCACACCCCCCTGAGCCGCCCCTTTTCCAGGTGGAAGAGCCCTGCTCTGCCCCCTCCCTCCTGCTAGGCTGCCCGAGCCACCCTTCTGGCCACCCCGTGCCATCTAACACAGCTTTCCTTGGGACGTGCTTTCCAGAGCTGCTGTCCCCCTCCGACACCCCCAGACTCGCCGTTGGAAGCGATGCCCTCCCTCACTCGCTCTTGCCTTCCTGGGAACCCCTAACGTGGGGTTTGCCCTGGAGCCCGGGCACCTCTCCGAGCAGCCGTAGTATGTTTAAAGCCCATCGTGGCTCTCTCTTTCCCGTGTGCGTTACTTTACGTTCAGCAATGTTGAATTTCATGGCCGATCTCCTGCCGAGGCAGCCCGCAGTGAGGTCCCCCCCCGCACCTTGCCTGGCCGCAGGCTGGGTTTGAGTGTCCCAGCCCACTTGGGGCCACTTTTCTGTGTCACCTATGAATGCTGTTGGGCACAGAGCTGCAGGGGTCAATGCAGACCCATGCCCACCCCTGCGCACTTCATCCTCAGCCTCCAAGCAGCGCCGAAGCCACAGGGGGATGCCTCAGCTCATCCACCCGGCTTCCACAGCCTCTGCTCTGGGTCTGGGTCAAACCTGCCTGGAAAATCCAAGTATACCCTGAATACTAGCAGAGATCCCTGCCCTCCACACAAGCATGGGGAGAAAGGGAAGGAAGACCCTTCATTCCCTTCATCCCTTCAATTATAACTTGCCCCAAGAGGTGGTCGATGCCCCATCCCTGGGAACACCCAAGGCCAGGCTGGACGGGGCTCTGAGCACCCTGCTCTGGCGGGAGATGTCCCTGCCCATGGCAGGGGCTGGACTGGGTGGCCTCTGAAGGTCCCTTCCCGCCCAAACCCCGCTGTGATCCGATGACCCACCGCAGCAGAGATGTCGGGGATAAATGACGCGGTTGTTTACCGCACTCTTCCCACCCTCCAGCATGTCCCGTTAATTAAGTCAGGCTCAGTGTTTTGCAAATGCGGGTTGATTTTGTCCAGACCCAGCTTAGCTCCGAGCAAGCCCTCTCCTCCTCCTCCTCCTCTTGTGCCCCTGGAAAACCCGCTCTCCCCCTGACCCCCTGCTGCCCCGTCCCCACCTCGCCCGCTCCCAGCTGCCATCGCAGACCCCCCCTGACGGCGGGGTCCCCCCTCGCCACCAGCCCGGGCATCGGCTGTCGCAGCCGCGGGTGCTGTTTAACCGGGTGAAGGTTAGCCCGCCTTGGCGCCCGCCCTCGCAGCCCCAGCTCCTGCCGTGCGTTTCCAGCTACAGGAGCGGGCAGGTGGACGGTTATGGGATCGATCTGATGCTTTTTACTGCCTTGACAATTTGTTTAATCTTTCTGTGCTCCACCTCCCCGAGCCAGTGACATCGGCTTCTTCCCGCCTTTCCGTGTTTAGATGGGAGCTCGTTTGGACGGGAGATACGTGTTTTGACGCATATTCATCCAGCCAGCGGCACAAAGCACGCCTGGCGCTAGGCAGGGCTGTTCGACACTTGCAGAAAAGAGATGATCCGTAATAGCAAAGTGTTTTCTGACTCCCAGCGTGAAAAAAAAAAAACCAAAAAAAAAAAAAGCCAAAACCCCTCTCCACTCCCCGCCCCCAGCTCTGTGCAAAATTCAGTTGTGGGAAAGCAAAGCCGAGCTGCTCCCTGACGGTGCTGGTGTGCTCAGCGCCGGGTTATCTGCAGAAGCAGTCGAGGCAGGCCAGCGTGAGCTGCCTGCTGGAGCCCTCCGTCCTGCCGTTATGGGAACGTGTCCTCTTGATTTGTCTGTTGGGCGGGTAATGGCTGCAGAGGCAGCCCGGGGAAAGGCTGGCTTCAGCATTTTATAGCCCTCCCGAAATGCAAAGTGCTCATCTGAAACGATCCACGGCAGACGCGTGGCGAGACTCTGACTGCCTCCCGCTCGCTCTGCGCCGGGGATGCTGCAGGAATAAATAAGAAGCCGGGAGGCTCAGCACAGGCCCCGTCGCCTGCGGGGCTGCTTTTGTTTCCCAAGGGGGAGATTTCTGCTGGGGAGGAGGGAGAGAGCCGCATGGCATCAGGGCTGGCACCCCAAAATCCTGCCCGCGGGATGGGGTCTTCTGCCCATCCAAAATGCCTCTGGACAGGAGCCCGTTGGGTGGGTGCAAGGCAACGGGACACATCCTGCACCTCCCCACCCTAGGGGCTCTGCAAAGGGGGTCCCTGCTGCTCTGGAGGCTCCCCACCCCGTGGAAGGGGACCCGCAGCCGAGTGGTGAGGGCGGCGGGAGTGCTGTGCCAGCCCAGAGCAGGATCCATCCCCAGCGCCGCAATGTGTGCGGCGGAGAAATCCTCATCGGAGCGACTTTTTGGGGCAGGAGTCACATGAATTCGCTCAAATGGTCACTCCGGGAGGCGGTAAATCACACCCAGGAGACACCTCTCTGTCCACACCGCCTGGCAAGGCGCCTAAAGCTGGACTGTCACACCGGCCACGCTCCCAGCAGCGTTTATGAGCCACCTCTCTGGCACAGCTTTCCTGGGTGATCCCCGTCCCGTCTGCCCCGCTTACCGGCACAGCGGGATGTTGTCCCACGGGGACAAAAAGCCCTTCACGTGCCCCGCTGGCGAGCAGGAGAGGGACACGGAGTCGCGTGACCTAACGCGAGGATGGGGCAGGCCAGCCCTTAGCAGGAGTAAGCAAGCATCCAAGGCTAGGATGGGGCAGGTGGAGGGGGAAAGCTGTGCAGAATATGGCCCAAGGAGCCAGGCTAGCTGGTGAGCAGCCTTGGCTGCTGTACAGTCTTCAAGACCCTTGCAGGAATCCTTCTGCAGTGGGTGGCAGCACGTTTGGTACCCCCTGGCTTGGAAGAGGACATGCGCCAGGAGGATGGAGCCCAAAGAAGAGGAGTGAGAGCCACTGGGCACCCGGGAAAGACATCCAGAGGGATGCTGAGCCTGTTCACCTCTAAGAGGAGCAAGGGAAAAACCTTTCTTCATGATGGAGGGAGGAGAAGCTGCTCCTGCCATGGGAAGGGGTGCATGGGGTGACCTCCCAGGCACCCTCCTAGCCCTGTTTTTCTTAGGTTTTATGATTCTGGCACATTCCCGTGCCCAGAGAGAGAAAGGAAGAGGGCCAAGCGGATAAAAGGGAAGTGGCTGGATTGCCTGGTAAGCGAACAACAGAGCAGCACGCCATAAAGAGCTCTCCAGCAGGAATTTTGGTGGCCCACAGAGGTGCTGCTGTTGCCCCTGACCCCAAGTGACACGTCCTGGACCATCCCAGCAGGCTTTTAAGCTGGCCTTAAACTCCTTTGGTTTGAAACCCCGTTGTCCTTGGGCTGAGCGAGACCTTGCAGGCGAAGTCCCAAGGAAGCTTCGCCCGGGGAGGGGGGGAAATTTCTTGTGAGGCCCAAGGAAGCTTAGCCCAGGGGGAAATTCCTTGTGGGGTGTGGATTGTGTGCGTCAGCCACAGGGATGCTCAGGAGTGCAAAGTCCTCACACTTGGTCAGGGGGAATGGGAGCGCCGGGCTGAGCATCAAAACAGGATCAACCAGGCGATTTTCAGCCTCAGGTTGGTCTGGTTTTGTACAAATGGCTTCGAGATGCCAGAGATCATAGAGGGGCAGGGGTACAAAGCTGAGCGACGGGGGGGGAAATGTGTTTTTTTTTAAGTATTTCTGGTTGTTTGGTTTGGAGAAGTGAAAATTATGCAAAGCGTTGGTTTGCTGCGTTTAAGAGGAAGAGAAGACCGGCTGTGCGCGGAGGTGGGCTCGCCCATCGGCTGTCTGGAGGAGTCTTATCAGCGTCGCATTCCACCGAGGATGGCAGAAAACTGTATTCCCCGGGTGCAGCTCCCCTGCCATGGGCAGAGTCTTGGGAAAACCAGGAGCTGAGCCCTGGGACGCAGGCTGGGAGGCGGTGGGCACGCTTCACCCCGCCGGGGCCCACGCGGGACGGGGGTTGCGTGGTGCGGGGAGCACGGCGGGGGGATGCCTGCACTGACTGGTGGGGATGGGGGGTGCAGAGGCATCGGCTGGGTTCGCTCGTACTGGCATAGAGGATTTAACGGGTCCAGGGGATGCCACAAAATGGTGCGAGGGCTGGAACCCCTCTGCTGTGAGGACAGGCTGGGAGAGCTGGGGCTGTGCAGGCGGGAGAAGGGAAGGCGCCGGAAGACTTAAAAGGGGCTGATAAGAAGGATGGGGACAGACTTTTTAGCAGGGACTGTAGCGACAGGACAAGGGGTGATGGTTTTAAACGAAAGGAGGGGAGATTCAGACTGGGTAGAAGGAAGAAACTGTTTGTGCTGAGGGTGGTGAGACCCTGGCCCAGGCTGCCCCGAGAGGCGGTCGATGCCCCATCCCTGGGAACACTCAAGGCCAGGCTGGACGGGGCTCTGAGCACCCTGCTCTGGCGGGAGATGTCCCTGCCCATGGCAGGGGCTGGACTGGGTGGGCTCTGACGGTCCCTTCCCACCCAAACCCTGCTGCGGTTTGATGATTTCAGACCCCTGCCGAGGATGCAGCAAAGCAGGGAGTCGTGCGATCGGGCTGTGTAGGAAGCGCCTGTGCTCGTGGCCGTGCACGGCACGGCGGAGCTGCCCTCTGCTAGAAGAAAAACCTAATTATCGGATCAGGAAAGGCTCATGGCTAAGAGCCAGCGGGACTCCTGGCCGCTGGGAAGGGGCTGCAAAAAAATCAGGGAGCAAAGAGGCATCGCTCAGTGTGAGTGGGTCAGGCCTCAATGCTTTTCTCTCTCCCCCAGCCAGAAAAAGCAGAGCCTCGGGATGCTCCAAGCGAGCCCTTTCCAGAGGAAATCTGCTCCTCAGGGCAAGAATCTCCCAAGGCAGCAGGACTGGGGCTGGGGATGCCCCCACCCATGGAGTGGGGTGCTGGTGGGACCCACGTGCCAGCTGGGGGGAGCCGGGGGGAGGCAGCGCGTTCTGGGGGGACGGCGCGGTTGTGCCGCGCTCGCGATGCTCCTCGCTGGCACGCCGCTGGTCGCGAACGTTAACCTCAGCGGCGCCGTCGAATGGGAAAAAGCACAAAGTCTGGCACAGCTCGGCGTGTTTACGTAACTCCAAATGTCAAGTGGCGAAGGCGAAAGCAGCAGGGTTTTAAAGGGTATTAAAGCACAGGGTGATTAGCGCGGGCTCTCAGGCAGCGTGGGGGTGACCACGGTGCCGTGGTGCATGGGATGGCCGATGTTGAGGACCCACCTGGGGCTTGCCCCGGGAGCTTTCGGCATCGCGGAGCTTGGTTTCCCCCCCAGCCGGTGGGGCACTGGCCGCGCTTGTGGCTCTGCCTGGCACGAGCATCTCGGCCCTGAATAAACGACTTCATCTGTGCTCTCTCTCCCGCGCTGCGGGGGCGAAGGGATGCCGGCAGCGCCGTCGGAGAGCGCAGCATCCGATGGGGATGCGGGAGAGGGCCCCGACGCCCGCAGACCTCCGCAGGGTGGAGGGGGGACATCTTCCGTGAGCTGCCACCGCAGCAGCCCTGCCCAGAGCAGGACCCCACAGTCCCGGACCTTAATAGATGTCTGAAAAGCAAAATACCTCCCCAAAACACACCCCTCTGTCCCACCCCGCCATGCACATGGGGGTACAGCTCTCCTCCCTTTTTTTTTTTTTCAGTTTCCTTTTAACTTTTAATGCCTCCGAGAGCTCTTCGCTCTTAAAACATTTGTTCCAGGAGCTTGTAAAGTTGAGCCGTGAGATTTGTGCGGCCCGTTCTGTGAAGAACTTTAATTAAACATGTGAAAGTCAAACGCACTTGGTGTAATTCAGGCTGACGGCGTATCTAAATATATTTAGTTCCTGGATTTTAATTGAGTCCTCCAGAGCGATTGTCTGATTCCTTAAGCACAACTCAGAATTTCTCCTTTTTACTTTTTTTTTTTTTGTTGCTGCTCCTTGGGACAGAGAACGGGTCCTGCGCGGATATGTGCATTTGTATGATTTCATATATATTTTAAGTCCCAGACAGGTGACGGATGCTCATGACGTCAGGAGGAAACCTGGATGGGTCCCAGCAAGAGAATCTCTCTGATTGTAGAAAAGACAAGGTTGCTCATTTTTTGCCTTCCAAAAGAAACACTATATTAAAAAAAAAAAATCATAAATATCCCCGAAATGAACTATCAGCACTGAAAACCCGCTGCGGGAACTCTGCGAAGCACCTGGCTGCTCCTGAGACGAGCGCAGGGGAGACATCTCAGCGCGGTTTGCTTTGGTCCGTGGCTGGAGTGGGCTGAGGGATGGAGAAAGGCCCCCGGAGAGGGTCTCCACCCCCCGAAGCAAGCTGTCCCCAGATGCTCCCCTCTTGCCTCTGAAAGCAAATTCGTGGTATTAAGTGAAATAGCGGCATTAAGCGAAACACATTTCTTCCCCCTCGCGTGCGCCCTGCTTCTCTGTAATCAGGGTAATCCCTTAATTACACAGCTGGGGCACGAGAAATGGGCGCTGGCGATTGCCAGACCCTTGCCGGGACTTGGGCTCCCGGTGGGGCTCGTGCCCGGCTCTCCCAGGGCGCTGCCGGGGTCTGGCCAGAGGCATCCTCTTTTCCCAGCATCTCCCAGTTGCTTACTGGGGCTCGGTTTGGGAACCACCAGGTCTTGCTACGGGCTCGCGGTGAACATCTGTCTCCCACCCCCCTCCAAGCCATCTGTCCTGCCGAGGGGAAGTAATTAAATGAGACGGTTCATTAATATGCCCTTGATGCTCCAGCACGCTGGGAAAGGAGGAGCCTCTTCCCTGGCAGGGGTGCGCAACTGTGCAGCGAGCAGGCTGGGGACCCCCTCGGACGGGCATCTTTGTTGGCGCGCCAGCTTGAGCGGGGTTGTTTGCCCGGCGCAGGAGTCGTCTGTGCGGGAGGGCCCGGAGGAGGAAGCTCTGCGGGAAAGAGCAGAGCTGCCCTGGGGCGGGAGGCATGAAAATGCGAGGTCAGGGTTTAACCAGGGCGAGTGGAGCTGGCGGCCGGGAAAGCAAGCAGAATTCAGGAGCGGCGCTTAAACAAGTGGGTGGCCTTCTCAGTTTTTGTCTTTGAGGAACAGCTTTGACAGTCCCTTTGACTGCTCCGCAGCTTCCCCAGAGCTGGAAAAACTACAAAACAGGGAAAAAGGGGAAAGAAAAAAAGGAAAAAAAAAAAGATAAAATAAAAAAAATAAAAATAAAAATAAAAATAAAAATAAAAATAAAAATAAAAATAAAAATTAAAATTAAAATTAAAA
>VZTV01063366.1:7090-18497 GCA_013400875.1 Anhinga rufa
ATCAGCCTCTAATTATGTTATACAAAATTATTTCCTCATAGTCTGCGCAGTTTCCGTGCAAGGAACACGGAAATAATGATTCTGTTGTAGGCTTTTGTTGACAGTTGCTGCCCTTGGGTAAGAAAATAAAAATCAGAGGTATGATTCTTTCATTTGTCTTAGGAACTTATCAATATATGGTCCTTAAACTCCTAAAACATACCCATGCTCTGTCACCCTCATTTTAATTCAAGGTCTAAGGCTGTAGAGCTCTAGCTTGATGTCCATAGCTTGATTATAAAGCAGTCTGTCTCACTAGATGTTGGAAGGGACATCCTTTCCACCTAAGGGATTAACCAAAAGGGAAAGCTGATCAGAATATCCTGGAGTAGCAGAGTTCTATTGACTCCATGAATCTCAGAATTGCTCGTGCAGTGGGACAGGAATTTTACCTAGCAGGAAAATGAGATCAGGATCTCTCAAGGGACCGTGGCCCTCATTTGAGCATAAATAATATGATAAACAACACATCCTCCTACAACTGCCCATACAGTGATTGCACCAGAAAAAGTAAAAAATATGTAATTATAACTATATAGATCTACAGCTTACAATAGATGGGCATTAATCAGATCCATATTTCTAATACTTTCAAATTAGATGTTCTGATCCAGAACTAATTAAAAAAAAAAATCCATTCTGGCTGCCAACCTTAAAAATAGTGGCTGAAACATACACACATTTTTTTCTTCCATTGTCCTGTTTCAGGACTTATCAGCAAAAAAAAATGCGTCAATACTACGCAAAAAAAAAGAAGAGACATTTTAAAAAAAATTTCATCAGAAAATTTTGAATAGAAAAGTTTTCAAACCAAAATGTTTAATTGAAACATAATGAAACAATATGTACATTTAAAGACATCATTTCTCTCTGCCGAAATCTGATTCTAAGTAACCCATGCTTTTAGCCCTATACATCGCGACAGGGAGTTAAATATTTCTCCAAATCTAAAACATTAAATCAGTTAAATCTAAACATGCAAAATATTTATAAAACTTATATCCAGGGACTTCCATATAAATATACTCAAATATTTGAATATATTTGACCTGAAATAGGATTTAATTTAGTGGTTTTCTAAAATTGCCAATATATTTGTCAGACAGGTTGATGCAAAGGTAACGCATGGAATTATTATTTTATCTGTTCCACGTTTTCTTTTCTGAAAAAAAAACATACACTTTTTTTGTTTCCAATGGAAAGGAAGTCTTTCATAACTAAAATAGAATAAGTTTAAGTAACTAACTTTTTTCCATGATATGTTTTCAACAATGATTACAATAGCACAACAGTCTGTGTTATATAATGTGCATTGTAACTACAGACCTGCTGTCAGCGTGAAACATAGAGACCTCACACCAAGAAACTTTCAAAGTGTGCACCCACCATAGAATTTAATTTACACCTTAACTAAGGGAGCAAAATATATTCATATATATAAACTACTATGTTCTGTAAGGAGCAGCAGATTAAATGACCCTTATGATTTGTTAAGGAAAAAAATGTCTTCTCTTGCCTCTCTCTCTGATACACATCAGAGATTTGATGGGATGGTGCCAAGATTTCCTCCTGTATGTGATTGCCAGTTTACTAGCAACTGCTTAAGTTGATGTGTTTTGGTTCATAACGTGATTGGATCTGGGCTTTAATTTGAAAACCCCTCATCTTCATATGCTGCTCTATTTCCTTTCCTTTCTGTGAATTAGTTAGGTTTTCATTTTATCGGTACAATAGCTGGTGATCCATGAGGAAACTCTCCTTACACCAACAGAAAACCAATCCCATTTGAGAAAGAAAAAAATCTGTTAACAGACATCTAGTGCTTTCACAGGATTGATTCTTTTTATAGAGCTGGCACTTTTGGGTGACCTGGCAGCAACAAAATCAAGGTGGTCTGTGGTATTTGACAGTTAGACAATCATTTATTCACACCAGCCTGGTAAGCTCTTTTTGAACTCCTGCAGAAAGGGGAACTTCAATTAAGAGTGAAGTTCAGTTGTCCCTGATGTTATTAAAGTCAGAATAAAAGCAGCCTGACCATATCTCCTGTAATCTCCTCATGTTGTAAAAATTTGACTCACACCCCTTTTTCTACTGTTCTACCTAGAGCCATCCATCATGCATTCCCCCAAAACTCTGATGCCTTTCTCCACACTTGTGAGTAACTGGATTCAAACCCTTCCAGCTGAGTGTTTAAGCCATCCCTGCGAGCATGTGTCATTGCAATAAAAAGAAGGGGGAAAAAAAGTGCCTTTGTTTTTCATAATGCAATGTGTTCAATGAAGGGGGGAAAAAACCTTCAGACTACTTTGTTTAAAGACAGAGGGACTGTAGAAGTCAAATATCTTACATCCCGTCTCTCCACCCCTTCCTCAGCAGTGCAGATGGGTGACATTTGGAAACCTCATTCTTGTTACTTAGATTTCATATTTTTTTATCATTATAATTATTGCAAAGAGTATATTTAACATGCATGCTCTGCAGTGACTTCAGTTATGTGCTAAACACTTGCTATTTAAGTAGGTCAAGTGACACTATTACTGTTGCAATATTAGCACATGAAAATGGCTTTTTGGCAAACAAGTAAATCAGAGACAAAGCATGCTATGCACAGACTGTAATTATGGCTGTATACTTTTTCATCATGGGGTGAAAAATTTTAGAACAGTTTTTACTGTCGTAATTAAAATGATTCCCCCAAGAACTACAATGAACTTTGGGAGGTGATAAATAAAAGCAGCAGCAAGCTGTTCCTTTGAGATTTACACTCTGAAGATAAGATCTCCTGAGTTCCTGGAGGGAGAAGAATAAGGTAGGTTCATAATTTATCTTTTTCAGGCCCGGTCCAAAACCTATTAGAGTCATTAGAAGTCTTTAAA
This sequence comes from Anhinga rufa, assembly GCA_013400875.1. Lineage (NCBI taxonomy): Eukaryota > Metazoa > Chordata > Aves > Suliformes > Anhingidae > Anhinga > Anhinga rufa. Next base: position 10,009 of record VZTV01063366.1, read on the forward strand.
TTGATTTTGTCCAAAGTTCATTCTAAAGTCATTTTATTCTTGAAGTACAAGTTTTAATTTTCTAATGCTAAAATTAAACCAGAAATTGCTTATCATTTTACTTTGAAGGAAAGGGTTTTAATATTTATTTTATATAAAAATGATTGTTATATCTTTCACCCACATTTTCTACAGAGAAGCAAAAAGATTTTCTGACAGATATGTTTTACAGATCTGAACAACTAGCTTCAAAGAACATTTAAGGGAACTTGAAGTGTATATAACTAGACATAAATAACAACATTTGTCTTTTGTTGAACTTCACATTTAAGCAAGAGGGCAACAAATCTCCTTTCTGCATGCTTACCTAAAGGTCTCTCTCTCTTCATGCACGTAGATGTTATGGTTTTGTCTAAGTAACAGAGGAATAACACAGGCATCAGTGCCTTATCAGCCTGCCAGTCCTGCATAGGACCTTTGGGTTTTTGAAAAGGAGAGGACAGGAGCACTGGGCTGGCACAGGGGGGTGAGCTCACCCTTTGTCTCCTGTGCCTGTAGTGACAAGGTTTACTCCACCTTGTGCCCATTTGGGGAAACAGTCTAGAAGAGGAAAAATAAACTGTAGCTATATGATTGAAGCGGATCCAAATATGCTGTAAGCATCAGCCTGGCTGCCTACAGGGGGATAGAAAATAATTTATATCATATTATTAATTGAATTTGATTGCTGCGGTTGGGTTTCCTCCTCCTTTATGCAACTTCTGTACTCAATGTGGTGTGTTGGCTTTTTTTAATGAATTTTCTTTACAGCTTTCTCCAGAGTACTTAATCAAACAGGGTCATATTTCCAATTAATTGGAGGAGGAAGTAGCTATCTCAGAATCACAGAATCCCAGAACAGTAGGTGTTGGAAGGGCCCTCCGGAGCTCCCCCCGTCCAGCCCCTGCGTGAGCAGCACCCCCAGAGCAGGGGCACAGGACCGCGTCCAGGCGGGGTGGGAATGGCTCCAGGGAAGGAGACTCCACAGCCTCTCTGGGCAGCCTGGGCCGCTGCTCTGGCACCCGCACAGCAAAGGGGTTTTGCCTCAGATTTCAGTGGAACTTCCCGTGTTCCAGCTTGTGCCCGGTGCCCCTTGTCCTGTCGTCGGGCACCGCTGAGAAGAGCCCAGTCCCACCCTCCTGACACCCGCCCTTCAGATACTGATAAGCCCTGAGGAGATCCCCCTCAGCCTTCTCTTCTCCAGGCTGAACAAGCCCAGGTCTCTCAGCCTTTCCTCCCCAGGGAGATGCTCCATCCCCTGAGCATCCTTGTGGCTCTGCGCTGGCCTTGCTCCAGCAGCTCCCTGTCCTTCTGGCACTGGGGGCCCAGCACTGGACACAGCACCCCAGCTGCGGCCTCCCCAGGGCAGAGCAGAGGGGCAGGATGGCCTCCCTCGCCCTGCTGCCCACACTCCTGTCCATGCAGCCCAGGACACCGCTGCCCTTCTTGGCCCCGAGGGCCCAGCGCTGGCTCAGGGGCACTGGCTGCCCACCAGCACTGCCAGGGCCTTCTCAGCAGAGCCGCTTCCCAGCAGGGCAGCCCCAGCCTGTGCTGGTGCCTGGGGCTGTTCCTCCCCAGGGGCAGCACCTTGCCCTTGCTCCTGTTGGATCCCATGAGGTTCCCCTCGGCCCAGCTCTCCAGCCTGCCCAGGGCTCGCTGGATGGCAGCACAGCCTTCTGGCGTATCAGCCGCTCCTCCCAGCTCGGGGCCATCGGCGAACTTGCTGAGGCTACACTCCATCCCTTCATCCAGGTCACTGATGGATATGTTGAACAGGACTGGACCCAGTACAGACCCCTGGGGGACTCCACTAGTCACTGGCCTCCAGCCAGACTCTGCCCCATTGATGACAACTCTCTGGGTCCTGTTGTTGAGCCAGTTCTCCATCCACCTCACTGTCCACTCATCCAACCCACACTTCCTTGGCTTGTCTGTGAGGATGTTATTGGAGACAGTGTCGAATGCCTTGCTGAAGTCAAGGTAAACAACATCCACTGCTCTCCCTTCATCGACCCAGCCACTCACCCCATCGTAGAAGGCTATCAGGATGGTCAAGCATCATCTCCCCTTGGTGAATCCATGCTGACTGCTTCTGATAACCTTCTTCTCCTCTGCATACCTGGAGATGACCTCCAGGATGAGCCGCTCCATCACCTTTCCGGGGATGGAGGTGAGGCTGACTGGCCTGTAGTTTCCCGGGTCCTCCTTCTTGCCCTTTTTGAAGACTGGAGTGACATTTGCTTTCCTCCAGTCCTCGGGCACCTCCCCTGTCCTCCATGACCTTTCAAAGATGATGGACAGTGGCTCAGCAAGAACTTCTGCCAGCTCCTTCAGCACTGCTCCTTGAGAAGACTGAGAACGTGACAGGGGACTCCAGTTTTGGGAACCACTCCTCATTCACCCAGCATTCCTGCCAAAACCATGCTTATAGCATGGCAGTGGGATGGGTAGTCACAACACAGCCCTTAATCAAGTGAAATAGGTGAAGGAGTTGCACAGTAAGGCTTATAGCATGGTATTTCCTAGATGTGTTACATACAGCTGTAGTCTATTTAAACTACTTTCCCAATGACTTGTCATTATTCTTGTAGTCCTTGTGGTTATTTGCATCTCTTTATAGAGAGACAATAAAAAACTCGCTATAGATAAACAAGTATATTTGTATAGCTCTCTACGGAACACTTATTACAGAAAAAAGGTGTCTTGACTTGGGGAGGGGGAAAGAGTGAATGAGTGATTGCCTGAAAGCTGAAATTTCATCTTTTCTTGCTCAAGTCTTTTCCATAGCACTGTATATTGAAAAAAAAAGCACTCTCAAAAAAAGGATTTCCTGCTATATATTCCCTAAATGGACATACCAAAAAGGAAGTTCTCATTCTTTATTTTAGATAACTTCTGAATTCAGATACTTATATTTAAGTCTCTACTTTTTCTGCCAGCAAAGGTATGTGAGTCATCTGACTGATATTATAGGTAAACCAATGATATAATTTCTTAAAGTTGATTCTCAGAGTACAACAAAATGTTGCACTATGAAGCCAAATCCTTTTAAGTAACTGAGCATTTGATAAAGTAAGACACTTAAAAAACCATCTAATTTGTCTTTAAAAACTAGACAGTTACTATTACTACAGTGATAAGCAGTTACTCTCCCATAAAATCCCCCTGGACTGAGTGGACTAGCCAGACAAATCAGTGGTTAACAAGGGAGTATCACATTAGCTTTTTAAAGACACAATGTGAACAGAATCCCACCTGACAATCTTATAGACTACATTTTTCAGATGAAAGGACAGGTTCCTGTGATCAAAGTTTGAATCTCTAATGAACAGAATTGCAGTTTTGACAAAAACAGTAATAACAGAGAGGATTAATTAATCAGCTTTTTCAGTCCTACCTAAATCATTATTTTCTTTCTAATCACAATGCAGCAATTTTACTAGAGCAGAAATAAAAATTTCCACAATTTGGTCTTAAGTATATTAGTCTTGTTCATTCTGAAGCAACTCACACTTCCCCCAGGGACGTATGCTGCCATTTTACTTAGTTATCCTACCTATTTTTACTTTAAAAGAAAAAGAGCATCTTTGACAAAGAACTCTGGCAACAAACCCAAGGCATCTCACTGTTAGATGCATTCTGATCACAAAGTTTCTTTCTATCTTGATGGTGAATAAAATAAATAAGATATCCCCCCTGTTGTGTAAATTACAGCTACTGGAACAAAACCAGAAAACTGAGATGACAAAAAACATGTTGAAAGCTGCTGTCTGCTGTACATGACATAAAATCTTAAAATGAAAAAAAAAAAAAAATCAAAACCAGTGTGGACACTGCTTGCTGTGTCTTGTAAAGATTCCTGCTATTGATTCAAGTTGCTTTTACATAGAAAGGATTTATTTTTGTGGAAACTCAAGAATCTTATGAGCAGTGTAATGAAAAATATTCAACAATTTGCACTTCCCTTCTTCTCACTAGTCCTTTATCTTTTGACCAGAGTTTCTGGCTCTAATTCTAAGAACATGGAATAAATAACTTAGGATCTCTTCTAAACAGTACAGACATTCTAAAGATAATCTTATGTTTACCTCCAGAACAGAATTTGGAGTCCACCTGACATTAAACCGTGGAAAAAATTTAGAATCCTCTCTCAGGATGCTGTTTTGTAAGCTATGATAGTCAAAAGGTCGAATCACATCAGAGTGGCTGATTATCTGGAGGTGTGAAGCCACAATAAAAAATTATTTTTCCTCCTTGAATCCATTCATCTGCATTTAATATCAAGAAATAGAAAGAATAAAATTTAAGGAAGCATTAGTAGGCAAGTGGGAAGTAGCTACCACAGTTATCATTTAAGCAGATGCTAGAATGAAATACTGATTGATTAACACAGGTCAAAAGAACCTGAAGAGTTTGCAAATCACATGCAACTCAGTTGCATGGACAACTTGGCAGCTTGAGATAGTCTTTTATTAAAACTGGGGAAAAGAGAGAAACCTAGGAGAAGCAAAACCCGAGGGCTGGAATCTACAGAAGTGTCTGAGGGGACCCACGCTGGCAGCAATCACTGAACAAATGTATATATATTCAACAAGTGCTCCGAGTATACCTTTGGCTTCCCTAAGTTTGTGTCTAACACCAACAGAATAATTCATCCTTCCATTTAGAAGGGTATAACATATGCTACTGGTTATTTTATATTCAATGACTACTGAAGATGAAAACCCTCTAAGATAAATAAGCAGTGTTTAAAAAACCACAGCATGCTTTGGAGTTTTAGGAAGGTAGATAAATGTTTTTGACTGGTTTTAAAATGGAGCATGGAGGGATAATTAATAGTGAAACTGAACTTGTTATACTTAAGAATAGAAAATGTGTCTCCTGACCACATAAGAACTATTACTACTTTCCAACAAAGATGAACTGCTAAAGTCCTCCTCATATTTTTTGTTTATTCTGTTTTTCAAATTAGAGCCTCATTTTCAAGATGCATTTCTGCCATCGCTTTCAGCATACTCCTTTTCTGTCCACAGAAAGCAATACTTCTGTCTCTTTTTGTCCTGTACATTGAATAAAGGATCTTCAGCGTTTCTCACCAGAGCACTTCTGGCTCAAGGTGGTTATGTGCTGTCTCACTGAAAACAGACAAAGTTTGTAAAAGGGTATGTCTAATAGATGAGGTTTATTTTCTTTTTGGTTTTATCCTCTTGGCCTTATATTCTTTTCACAGCTTTTTACTAATAATGCAGACCATGTTACATTCATCAATATGCCATATACACTATTACAAAGTACTTATGCTGTCATTAATAATGTACATACTTTTAATGCTTTCCATTCCAAAGTGCCCTAAAACACTTCGCTAAGTACAGCTCTAATCTGTAAGTGAACCTAGCTCCCATTTGCAGCCCTCTTCAAGCAAATGGTCACAACACTGAGAGGTTTGCAAGGTCAGTTAACATACAAGGTATCTAAAAACGCAAATACCTGTGGGATGCACCCCAGTACCTAAACGGCATGTAGCAGTGCTAATTTCAGAGGCTGAAGACTGCAAGCTGACATGGTGGTACAACTTGAATGAACTGCAGGGAGAAAGGTTTGGCCCATCACAGGAGGCCAGCATGAATTCTGCCTCAGGGGAGCACTGCTTTTTAAGAGAAACTGGAACAGAGGTTGAAGAACTAACCATTTGGAAAGAGATAAAATAAGCATATATACACATATCACTGACTTGTTAAAATTCCCTTTTTTTTTGGCTGATCACCTAATAACCCTTCTGAATTGCTATGTCTACCAGTCATGCTTGTACTGAACAGAAAACCTATCAAGATGATAAATATTATCAGGTGGACTTTCAAACAAGGCACCATAGTTATTAAGACTGGTGACTATACCACATGTATATGGGTGTGAGTTCCCAGTCACGTGTTCATACATCATCCAACTATGAAACAACTGCTTTACCTTAATATATGATATCCTACTACACTCAAATGACAATATGCACACTGCAGTACATCAAAACATCTGCTACTTCTCTGGGATGCTCTTATTTTCTAATTAAGGCTTGGAATTTTATGGCTATATTGTCTATGAAAATATTTGCAGGTATACATTGATTTTCTTTTTTACCTGCACTTGTACATATGCCATGGCAGGAAAAAGGTTAAGTCAATCAGGACAAAGAAAGAAAGACTGAAAAATGCAGAAAGTTAGCATTTTGTTTATTCGTTTTATTTTCAATACATATTTTTTTCATTTCCATAAACTTTTTCACTTATATATGCTACGGCCAGAAATAATAACACCACAAAAAGAGCTAGAGCTTGTGTCTGAACCAACCAACATCTTGTGGATCTTACAAATAAGTCAATTCTCTTGTGAGATTTCCCTCTTAATATCTAAAATGTAATTGCACAAAGATTTCACATAAAACATGACTGTAAGTGTATGTAGCATTCTAAAAAGAATGGCTGTTGCTACAGGAAGGCCCAATAAAATACATAGCTTTGAAATAGTATGGTCAGTTGTTATTTAGTTATTTAATTGACTTAATTTAGAAGTGTGAAGAGATGACTGAGTTAAATTCCCACTATGTGAGTGGGAAAATTAGTGAATGGAAGTGGCAAAACTACCAGGCTGTGTACAAAGGTTAATGGCAATGGAGAAGTTTCTGTTGTGTTAAAATTTGAGACAAGCTTTGCAGACTAGTATAATGAAGGAAGCCTCATTCAGGCTTTTCTTTATTACAAAGCAAGAAGTGCCTTACGGAAGTAACTTCACATTTCCATAGGCAGGTCACTCAAGTGGACAGAATAGGCACAAATCAATTATTTATGGTAGAAGTTTCGTCCTCCAAAGGGAGGACTGTATCGCTGTATCTTTGGGGTTTTTTTAAACAGGAGAGTGGAAAAGATTCACCATATTTTTGAGTTTGTTGGAAGACAGAAAAATGAACAAACAGTGAAAAGGGCATATTTTTTCATTAATAATGAATCTGAAGTCCATAATCCAGAGTTTTGAGCCTTTAATTTACAATTTAACTGGCAGCTCAAACATACGGATAAGACAGCAACTGAAATAACATTTTATCTAAAGGCTTATCTCCTCCATCAGAAAGGGTATGAGGAATTAATTCTAAGTTTATCCTGTGAGATCACAGAGGGCAAAGCTAGAGAGATACGCTGGATTAATCCTCCAAAATCTTAAAAGCAAAACTCATTGGAGAAGCCAATAGAAAAGGGGAAAAATCCCCAGCAAATACTAAATCTGACAAAGGTTGCTTGCATTTTGAATATGTTTTGAACTTATTTTTACTCTACCAAACTGTTTTAGTTCTTGATTGCAAGTAGATGCATAAAGTAATAAATGGCTCAAATAAAATATTTTTTTCTGATTTACAGATAATGATTTTGCATGTGTTCTTAACTCCTCTCAACTCATATATGAGAATGAAAGATGTAAACCAGCTCCCCTGTCACAGCAACACCCAAGCAAGGCCCTGCACACCCTGATGTAGGTCAGTTAGGTCTCCTCTGAGTGAGGGCTGGGCAAGATGAAGTCCTGAGGCCATTTCCAACCTAAATTATTCTATGATTCTAATTGCTTACCCTATTTCTCAGCCTAAGCAACAATGTATTTATTGCTGTTGCATTTCTCATTAAAATTAAATTAAGTCTACATTTCCTTTGCTCTGAAATGGACTAAAGCTCATAAATAACGGGTAAGGACTTTCTCTTTACTGTTATATCCATACTGTAGTCAACAGAACAAATCAAAACTGAGGTGCAATTTAACACTCAGTTGGAACAAATATTAAAATCAGTCTAAGATGGATTTTTTTATGGAGTCAGGACTAGTATGCTTGTTTGATTTTAGACAACACTTTCCACATATGTGCCTCATTTGAAAGAGATTCATGTAGTATGGAGTTATCCATATTTATTTCAACAATAATTAGTTATTATTGTGAAATTTTCTTCTTCTGTCTCTCCTAGAAAAATACACTATTAATATCTACTCCCCTTCAGCCCTCTGATGGTGAAAAAAAGCTTGTCAGGGTGTAAGCACCACCAGTCCTCTGCTAACTCCCAGCAGTTCTTACAGCTGCGAGTCCCAGACCAGTGGTCTCATGTGCTATCTTGACAGACTTCATTTGAAAGTTGATAAAAGCAAAACAAAGCCTATTTTGTAAACAGAGCAGCTAATGTATACTGGGAAAAGAAATATTGTAAAACCCTCACATTTCGGTTTGTAGAAATTCTTTGATCACCGACATAAAGATAATTTTGAATGAGCTATTTCAGACTCTAGAAGCAGCTGAACCATGTTAACACTGAATGCATGAAAAATCCACAGATTAATTCAGCTTGTTTCTCAGTCGAGTAAATTAGCCCAAACTTAAGCCATTGGTAATCCAGCAAAACAAGTGTTTGCACACCAGCTACCTTATTTATTTTGCAGTTAGCAGA
>VZTV01063373.1:0-12495 GCA_013400875.1 Anhinga rufa
ATCAAATCTGAGGCAGCATTGAGATGTATTATATTTAAAAGTACATAGACTTATAATACTTCTAAATCTAATCTTTAGATTTAAAGATTTAAGCTTTAGAAAAATCACATTTAGGCATCGCTGCAGTCAGTAGATGGGTTAATCAGCAAGATCCACACAGGCTGCGCTGAGCTGCAGACGGCGGTTATGGTGGTCTTTAGCCATCACTGGATTGTGACCAGCCTTTTTTCTTCATTTTTAGCTCTGAAGGAGGTAGCAAGGCATTAGATTATTTGTATTATATTTTTTTTCAGTAGCAGGATCATGAAAGTTACACTTCAGTCCTATTGTACTACAGTGATATGAGTGAAGTAACACCACTGAGATGCTGTGTTGTGGAACAAAATATTTCAAATAATCTTTATCAGGAATAGTTCATTGTATGTAAGCAAAATCCAGTATTTTTGCTGGTGTAAGAAAAAATTGTACTGAAGGTATAATTATAAATATGCAATTTTTTTAAAAAAGTAAAATATTTACACTTGAAATTGCAAATTGAGCTATTGCTATTTAATAAAACGAAAGGAATCATATTGTAAAAAATAAATGTTCTGTCACCATAGAAATTTGCAGTTTAAATTGGGGTGAAAAATAAATTTTCTTTAATTGTTTCATACAGCTGCAACTTTTAAACTCACCTTAGCATCTTTTTCCTCATCCTTTGTTCAATATTCTGAGGTAACTGAGCTGAATGTTTTATGTAGATGGTTATGTCATTAATTTCCTTTTCATTAATAAATTTAATTCAGAAGTAAATCCTTAATGTGTATGTATGTGGCAAAAGTTGTGATAGCTGGCTTCATTCTAGTGTTTCACTCTTTATCTGAAACATAAAAAAAATGATTAAGTAAAAATTATTTTGGTAAAAACTAGCTAGTGTAACTTCTAAAAAGTAGGAATAAATCAGATATTTTAGCATGTTTGCACATGTGTTGGTCCATTGCTCTAAAAGATGAGACGAGACGAGATGAGACGAGACAAGACGAGATGAGACAAGATGAGATGAGACAAGGAAGGGAAAGGAAAGGAAAGAAAAGGAAAGGAAAAGAAAGGAAAGGAAAGGAAAGGAAAGGAAAGGAAAGGAAAGGAAAGGAAAGGAAAGGAAAGGAAAGGAAAGGAAAGGAAAGGGGAAAGGGAAAAAGAAGAAAAATGAGAAAAGAAAAAAGAAGAAAAGAAAGAAAAAAGAAAAGAAAGAAAAGAAAACAGAAAAGAAAAAAAAAGAAAATAAAAAAGAAAATAAAAGATAAAGGAGACTGTGGTTAAAAAATATAAAATGAGTATTCTTTAAGAGTACCCATACTGAAAAGTATTGAAATATATTCCAGTGGTGTTACAACCTATGGAGACATAAATACTGTAGCATTGAACATTTCTTAAATTGTGCTGTAGGAAGGACTAAAGGGTGGCAGTGAGTTAACACTCTTTGAGATGCATGTTCCATTTTATTAAACTTTTAAACTTCATCTTAATGTCTTTTTTCATGCTAGGGTAATAAGGTTTAATTTAGGAAAAACTCTAGGTAATATAAATATTTTTGTGCATTGTTCTGAAGTGTAAAAGAAAAAGATTGATGACGGATTTAAAAGAGGTCTAATTTGCCACATCTGTAATGTGATTCTGGACAAAGGCAGTAGCTGTAACAGTTACAAATTATTTTCTACTTCCTATGTGTTTTATTCAGTAAAAATAAACTGTGTTATTTTGATGCAACAAAGAGAAAACCATACAATAAAATGTGAGTAGCTAACGTACAGTGTCTGTGATGTAACTCTCTTGCAGACATTCAAAGTTGTTTATAGTACCACCATTGCATCCTACTAGATAATGGTTGGTAAGTGATTTTTTATAACGTGGCTTACTGCAACCTCAAGGTATTTGTCATAATGCTGTGGAAACGCTTGTGGAAAAATGAGGAGAAAGCAATTTCTCCATGTTTATCTGTGAGGAAATACAAGTTATGGGCTTATATAGCAGTGTCCTTTTGTTATTTCTACATTTCTGGCTGCTTCTATGTCCTAAAGCAATAAATCCCAGTGTTTCTGCACTGCTTTCTTTCTAGTTAAGACATACAAGTTTGTAGCCCTATAAGTATATGAAATAACTTCTGTGATGTATATTCATAAGTACCGTAGAGGAAAAAAAAATTGGCAATATTTTGGACCAGATTTTATTAAAATTCACTTGAAGTGATGGTAGTGATATTCAAGAAACTGATAAGCCACTATGCTCTCACACTACTGGAGCACCCCAAAATCACTATACTAAACAGAACTCAAGGTATTAATCTAAGGAGAAGAGGTATGTGTTTCGAGGTTTTGGGTGGTTTGTTTATTTGTTTGTTTAAACAAATAAATTGTAAAGAAATTGTAAATGCCAGAAAAATCTAACACCGCTTATCTTTCTGTATAAAAATAAAAAAGCATGAGACAACAAACTCATAAATCAAATCTGCCATATGCAAATCCAATGGATGTTAGTTTCAATGTCATTCCAATAACTGTTAATTAATGAAATATATCTTAATAGTTTTAAATACCAAAAAGTTTGCTTTACTAGTATTTCTATAACTATGTTATCCTCAGTTACTTTATATCAGTGCATAACACTCTCATGTGGTCTTCAATTGCTTAAGAAAAAATATATTCTAAAGAATGAGGATTTATTGTTATAATGAAGGGAAAAATAAGTATGATCCAGGTAAGGGAAAAAGCATTAACTAGTCTGTGGTCCTAGAAATAATTTAGCAATGAAACTATAGTTTTGTAAGGACTGTTGTGAATCTGTTACTACTCTGCAGGAGAGTGGTGAAAATCTGAACTGATGGCTATAGTGCTTTGGAAACAATTGTTTTTGGAACAGGAGGCTTTAAGCTGGAAAAAGAGCAAGTTAAAGAAAAGGTGCTAAATTTTTTAAATGAAATAAATATGTTAATGAAGTGATATAGCCTGACACTATTGTGACTACAATTTACTAATCTCTTAGTAATTGGTTAGTTAACAAAGCACTAGAAATCACATTTTTGTTAATTTCCAGGCCGCATTTTTCATTATACTAGTTATTTATTATCCAAGAACAATTTAATTTTTTTCCAAGTACTTCTTTTTCTGAAATGTTACAGGTCATGAAATTCCGCTTGTAATTTTTTTATAAGGAATTTATTACTAGTGACCCAAATATAGGATGATGACTAACAAGAGGTTTTCAAGGAGACCTTTCAGAGTGTGTAGTGCTTACTAGCTTCTGAATGCAGATAGGTTAATTTCATTGAACAGTGGATGCAACCCCCACAGAAATATTAAATTAAATGCTCCAGGATATTCCTATATTAAATTTCATATGAACAAATCAGGCTTGTGTGTGTGAAGCAGAAGTTTTGCACTCTGGAATGCTGAAGGTTGTATGCCAATCAAACACAAGTGAAAACTGGAGGTTTTGAGGAGCAATGACTAGAAGTATTTCAAATCCTATTTATTCCTTCTGCGGAGAAAAAGCTTGTTTTTCTTCTTAATGAAAACAAGATTTGTTTCTAAACCTTAGATATGATTCCCTAACCCACATATAGTACTGTGGAATTTTAAAATAAGTTATATATCATTGTCTATAATTTTCTGAATAGGTCTATTCATCCCATGCATTTGTGTTTTATCAATTATAAAGATGTGTTCACATACTGAAATAATAAAATCAATTGATGAAAAAACCCCAACGCATCTCTAATCAAAACAATGCAATACTACAGTATTTGAAAAGAAGTTTTAAAAATATTGGTGTTCAGTGTAGTGTAAGCTAAGACTGAACTTGTTCTTTATGTTTTCTAAATTATTAAATGTTTCCATACAAACATTAATGGGTTTTCTTTATTCTGAAAAGTATATAAAAAAAAAAGAAATTATGTTAGGTTCACTTGTAATTGCAAAACTTCTATAATAGTCATACAAAGCTAGTCACAGTAAAAATTAAGTTTGATTTATTTGGGGCTTCTTGCTTTGATCCAGGAACAGGAAAATGGAATTATGCTTTAAAATCATGAGGCCTAATAAAAAAAAAAAAAAGACTATAAATCTGTTTGGCTTGAAAGCATATTCTAAACTGCAACTGGGCTGTTTTATGAAAAGGAAAGAGTTGTTAGCTGCTGTGTTGGAAATGTACATTGTATTTCAAATATACTTTTTTATTGTTGGGAATGTTCCTAAACATAAGGCAAAAAATAACTAAATAGCTTTTCTGGTCATGGGTGAGACATAGGAAGTACAAAACTTTGGGATTTTTTTTAAACTAAAACACTTGATATAAATGACAGAGAAAGCAAGTGGTAAAATATAACCCTGTTACATATTACTAAGTAGTATATATAGTTTGTTTTTATATAAATATATATATTTTAATATAAATATAAATAAGCATGTTTTGTAGTTATGGAGAATCATAGGAAAAGTATGAATCATCGAATTCATGGCAAGTTCCAAAACTCAGGTACATTGATGTGAATTCACTTTCTTACAGCTCCAAGCAGTACATCAACATAATAGTAGAATCATTCATCAAAAATGCTTGACAGATACTATTTATGAACTCTGAAATAGATACTGTGCAATCTCTTATTCTACATGGTGTATATTTCTTTAGACCAAGAATTATTATGAATTCTGATATTCAGTATCATAAATAGGATGAGTGCTCTGTGTATAGGCTAGTAAACTGTGGTTTTGGACTACTGAGGGTAGGCTGATAATGTCCAGCTTCAATGTGTAGGTAGATTGGAGTATTTCATATCTATCTTTGAACTGAGGAGAAAATTATAAGGCTTTGTATTTTTCTTAAACAGTGCTGCTGGGCTAAGGAATTTCTCTTGTGCTAGAGTGTTTGTTCAGTTTGGCTCTAGAGAAATAAGAGCTGTGTTTCATAAAATCAGCTAAATTGATACTTAAAAATGTCACCCATGATAAGGTGGCATTTTCTAATATATCCCAAGGTAAATATAAGCTTTCGCTCAAGTTTTGTTGTTGAAATTATGTGGTGGTATAGGTTGTTTTTTGGAGGCTGTATTATTTAAATGATATTAAAAAATATATTGGCTTTGCAAGCAGATTTACCTTTTTAGAGAGATTTTATGCAGTAGTTACCCATGAATTATCTTTCATTATGCCAGATAATAACAGGTAATATGAAGTATCTGAATATAAATACACTGTAAACAGTCTCCAGAGAAAGAAAAACTGATTTATCAGTATTAGTTTCATGATGCTTTGTGTTAAGGTCATCAACATTTGTGTGCTATGATTATACTTCATTTCAGACAAAAGATTTTTCTGTATTCCCTACCTAAAACATAAGAAACATCATTAAAATTATTCTCTTCTAATATAAAAGTGATATTTCAGCAAGCCCACTGAACAAGGCTTTGGTAAGACCATAGTTATTTGTAGTGTTTTGGTTTTAGGGTAGTCTAGAGAATACAGAGAATGGAGAATACACCATTTTTATAAATGTAGGTATCACCTACCCACTGGGCCTTCTCAAGAAATAAATAATATAGAGTAGTTTGCTGTCTTGCATGATCTGAAATAGCCACAGGTTGTTGATGCTGAGTGTCAAATTGAAGATTATCCAGTGTCCTGCATATCTTTAAAAATCTTATTCACACAAGCAACATACATTGTTTATTATTGTCCTGGTTTTGGCTGGGATAGAGTTAGTTTTCTTCCTAGTGGCTGGTAAAGTGCTGTGCTTTGGATTTTGTATGAGAATAATGTTGATAACACAGTGATGTTTTAGTTGTTGCTAAGTAGCGCTTACTCTAGTCAAGGACTTTTTCAGCTTCCCGTGCTGTGCCGGGTGCACGGGAAGCTGGGAGGGGACACAGCCGGGACAGCTGACCCCAACTGACCAAGGGATATTCCATACCATATGATGTCATGCTCAGTGTATAAAGCTGGGGGGAGTTGGCTGCGGGGCAGCGATTGCTGCTCGGGAACAGGCTGGATGTTGGTTGGCAGGTGGTGAGCAATTGCATTGTACATCACTTATTTTGTATATTCTTTTTCTTCTTCTTCTTCTTCTTCTTCTTTTATTATTATTATTATTATTATTATTATTATTATTATTATTATCATCATCATCATCATCTTCCTTTTCTTTCTGTCCTATTAAACTGTCTTTATCTCAACCCACGAATTTTACTTTATTTTTTTCCTGATTCTCTCATCCATTCCACTGAGGCAGGCAGAGAGTGAATGGCTGTGTGGTGTTTAGCTGCCTGCTGGGTTAAACCAGAACAATTATTCATTAAAATTTTTTTAAATTTCCATTTTTCTACATCTATTATGGTCTGCACTGAATTAGCATATGCACATATTTTTTGGCCAGTGGTTACGATAACATTGTGTCAACCACTTTATCCAGACTTTAAACATACTTATATTTTTTTCCTCTCAAGACCACTGATTTTCACTATTTATATATATGGTAGATAGTATGTCATTAGCATGGTAGGAAATGGTTAAGCAGAAGTTGAATGGTTGATCAAAAAATTCTCACTAAGGAGAGGAAAAATGTACCTTGTTAAATCGGGCAAAGAGGAGTTTTTGGTATGAGAAATATACATGGGAAATGGTGGGAAAGCATATATGCCAATTAGAAACTTTCATGAAACAGTGCTATCTTTCTATGCATAGCCTTCAGAAACCCAGAAGAATGCAGTGACTTCCATCTTTAAACTTTTTTTTTTTTTCTGTGTCCTTTTAGCCTAGCCTGCTGCCAAACTAGGCATAATTCCCTTGATGATACCAGCAAAAGTTGACAGGAAAATTATGCTGCTTTAGAATAGTCCTCAGGTAAATTGCTCAAGAGACCTGTCGGAAATGCCTTACTGGTTGCATAGCATACACATTAGAGGTACCTTCTGGGTGATGTGAGGGAAGAATAATGCTACATATTTTCTTTTTCAAGATTGGAAATAACAATATTATCCTGCAAGAAGGCTTTAGATGTGCTCTGAAAATTGCTTATTGTGAATTCTTACCACCACACTGCACTATCTCAATGGCTTTTAGGGATATATTGAAATATTACAGTATTTGGGGTTTTTCGTTTCTTTTGGGATTTTTTTTTCTCATCCTTTGAGCCAGGTAGCATTTCTGTGTGGTTACTGCAGAGATCTGTTGTTTGCAAAAAAACCCCAAGCCAAACCAAACAAACAACCACCCCACCAAGGTTATTATATTGCTGTGAGGTGGGCAGCTCTCAATTTAAAAATATAGTCAAATACAGTAGATCAGTAAGACAGAAAAGTTTAACTACAGAGTATGAATAAAATGATATATTGTGCTAAAATAATAGGCTAATGTGTATTTAGGTCAACTGTATGAAATTGCCTACACAAGTCAATAAGATAATCTAGATGGGAAGGTTGCTTTTAACTCTTCCATGTGTTAAATATGCAGCAGCTGTGTGGAATTAGTAAATCAAACTAGACCAAGGTATGCATTAGATTTATAAGATAACATATACTACTGAAGGACTGTACTGACAGAAGGACTGTATTACATAAGTACACACTGGCAAAACTAATGGTTTTGTCAATGATATAGCATCCAGCTCAAGACGTAGCACAAGGCTGCATTAAAAAACAAGCAAACAAAAACCTTATTGTTGTTTTAGGCTAAGGTGTTAATATATGTTCTCCCCTGCCCAACCCCCAGAAATTGTATTCCAGTGATATTCAAAGGTCTTGTTTATAGATGTTTGGGAGTGGTCTTGTTCCAAGTACAAGTCTTGAATGGATTACAAATTTTCATAACTGAAAATCTGGGATCTTGGACGTGTCCATTATGCAGATCAGCTTCATAAGACCTGTGCAGTAATGCCCTGATTTCAGGAAATGCAGGAGTTGTACTGCAGATGCTCTGCATCATTGGTCTGACCACACACTATAAATTTGGCAGGAAAAAAATGTGTTGGCTTTCCTGAATGTGCTCATACCATCTGTGCACGTCATACCCAATAGGTCTAACTTCTTGGAAATGTTGATTCACTGTACTTATGTGCTAAATAGGGCAAATGTACATGTTGCTGAACACTAGAGCATTATGACTGAGAAAGGTAAATGGTGATAAAAATAAATGCTTCTTTTGTGGTTTCCCTACATATTCAAGGTGTGACATAATAGATTATTTGAATTATTTCCCTTGTGTGATTCTCTTACCTTTAATATGTGTAGCTCCTTGTTAATGGCACCAAATCATGCTTCAAGGAACAGAGTTTGAGGAACAAACAAAATGCAGTTGATTTCATGACATGCCCAAGGAGTACTTACAGTGATGTGCATAGATGTTTCTTAAAGCTTTTTCTGCATTTTTTTCCTCTCCTTATTTTCATGCTGTGCATTGATCTTATGACTGTTAAATTCCTTCATTTCTGTGCAGTCTTGCTTCCTGATACTATGGTTAGAATCTAAGAATTACCGTGGTAATCCAGTTATAGATCATGTAATCTACTGTTGTGGTTTAACCCGGATAAACCCCACACAGCCCCACACAGCTGCTCGTTCACTCCCATGCCTGATGGGATGGGGGAGAGAATCGGAAGGGTAAAAGTAAGAAAACTCGTGGGTTGAGATAAAGACAGTTTAATAGTTAAAGCAAAGCTGCACACACATGCAAAGCAAAATAAGAAATTAGTTCACTACTTCGTATCATCAGGCAGGTGTTCAGAGCCACCTCCAGGAAAGCAGGGCTCCATCACATGTAATGGTTTCTTGGGAAGACAAATGTCATCACTCCAAATGTGCCCCCCTTCCTTCTTCCCTCAGCTTTACATGCTGAGCATGACACCATATGGTGTGGAATATCCTTTTGGTCAGTTGGGGTCAGCTGTCCCAGCCGTGTGTCCTCCCAGCCTCTTCCCCACCCCCAGCCTACTCTCTGGCAGGGCAACACAAGAAATAAGAAACGCTGTGACGCTGTGCCAGTACTGCTCAGCAGTAGCTAAAACACTAGTGTGTTATCAACACTGTTTTGGTTACAAGTCCAAAACACAGCATCATATGAGCTGCTATGAAGAAAATTGACTCTATTCCAACCAAAACCAGTACATCTACAAAAGATTCCCTGAGGTTACATTTAACTCTTTTTTTAAAGACAAGTTAAAGCAGTATTACTTTGTTTAACAAGACATTACTTGTGTGTTTAAAGCATCTACTTCAATAACTTATTTTACTTCTTTATGTTGATAGAATCTAGGCAACGAACAGAGAGAATGGATGAAACTAAACAATGTGAACAGCATATGCTTATGTAATTAAGTTTATGGAAAAACTATCATTATGCATCTCTAATAGGACGTTTGCTTCTAATAGTACAATTTTGTCAGATACAGATTTGTAGGCTTTAGAACAACCGCTTTTAGTTATGAACTGGAGGTGGACCAGGATTCCTGTGTTCATTTTTATTCAAAAATTAATGTTCCATCTGCCCTTTTTTTTTTTACATAATGTATGGTGACAATAGCACAGTAATAATACCTAGGAATAAAAGCACCATCTCTCTGTGTAATTAAGGATGACTGCATAGTATTGTGGGTTTCTGTTACTATTCTTCCATTACAATATACTACAGAGGCAAAAATATCTTTTATTGGTCCAAATCTATGATGTTTGTGGTAACTTTATGGTAATGTTGTAGTAACATGAGAAGTTTTGTGATTTGGACAGAATTGCATTAGAAAATGTCTGGTATAATAATTCTAGCTAATTCAATCTTAACAAAGCCAAACTAAAGGAAAAGGAGACCAGTAAATTCACATGTTCCATTTTAAATAGTAAAATGCACATGAAACTTTATTTGATATAATTTTTTTAATGTTTACAGAATAATTCTGCCACATGGTTCCTGACTCACACAAAAGCCCTTTTCTAGTATGCCAGAAATTCTGTGCTCCTAATAAATGCAAGTATGGAACATCTCCGTTGCCACTTCAGTTTAAATAAATTTCATGTTTAGAATCTGGTGTAATAAAAGTTTAAAATATTGATTGAATGAGCCTGATACTGTAGAGGGTGACACACCATAGCTAAAATTTCACTTGAATATCAGTAGAAATTACAGGGTTTTTTTCTCTCTGAAGTTTGTATTTTGAAAGTCTAACAAATCAACCTTAGAGTGGTAAAGATGGAATTTACAATACAAGTTAAAATGAGAAGCTTGGTTAGTTCTTAATTGGCTTCTTTTCCTATTTAGCAATTGTTCTGTGATAAAATTTGTCTTTTTAAAAATAAATATTGTCTCTACTTAGTTGACCTTATTTGGAGATTCATTTTTTCAGTGTATTCCTTCTTTGCTTGCCATAGTTCAATCTTAGCTGCAATGTCAGCATTTCATTACAGGCACTTTACTTCTTAAGACCGTCTCTTCTGTTGGCAGGATTAAGGACAGAAAAAGAAAACTACTGCCAATTACTGTCCCCTTGCAGTCTTTTAGATTGTTCTTCAAAATCTTTTTAGTCTTTGCCTGTGTACCAGCAACATAAAAAGATCATATAAAATACCAGCAGAGTTCAGCTCTGTTTTTTCAGTTGCTACTTCATTATCTATCAGCAGCATTCAGAAGATTTCTTTCCAATTGAGCTCTGGAAAGGAATTAAATTCCATCTCTTCCTGTTCTGTGAGGGACATGCAGTTGTTATGCAATGCACTTTTCCTATAGGTCTGCAAAGTTCTCCTACACATCTCAGAACAAGATGAATGGAACAAAGCATAAAACATCTGATTAGGTCTGCCGTGTCTGTCAGTTTGTCAGATTATTAGTTTAATAAATAGAATATCCATCCAAAGAAAAAAAAAGTGTTTTTTTTTCTTGTGCATCACAAATTAACATTTTTATTAAAACCAATAAGGACATTAGTTTTCAAACTTCATTTTTTGATCCACAGCAATAAATGTTGCATAGGAATTTTTCTAGTTTCTCTGTTTTTTCTCTTCTGCTAAGAGGGAGTAGAAGCAGAGTAAAGAATGTTACTACTGGTAGTAAATTTTTACTTTGAATTCTGTCAGTAAGCAATAGTTTTGGTAAAGTAACAATTATTAGTATAGTTAGAGTATAGTAGCATTAGCATTAGCATTAGTATTAGTACTAGTATTAGTATGTGTCTAAATAGCATTCAGGTGCTCCAGGATCTGAAGAATACCTGTCCTATTAAAGGAAAGAAAAAAAATCCAAGAAAAAAAAGAGTAGTTTCTTCAAAATGCTGATCCTTTTGTTTGTTTCTTTGTTTGTTTGTTTTACTGGCATAGTGGCATAGACACTAGAGAATAAATCATTAATTAAATGCTATTTTATGACATTCTTCAGTGAAAATTAACTGTCACACTGTTTAAGATTTGGACTTCACTTCTGTGAGCAAAACAGAGTTTGTTGGTGTTATTTTGAGCATAATGAACTTTGAACTTGTCCCTAATTTATTTCTGTTTCTTTTGGAGTGATTGATGAATGTTGTGGAGTGGTAGTTGTATCACAATAAGACAAAGAAAGAAAAAAAAAGATTTCATAATAAGGATATCTTGAACTTAGGAGGTGCATATAGTGGTGGTACTAACTCAGGAAGCTCATCCACACTTTAGATTATGTTATAATATCTCCAGAAGATGTTGCATATCTAGAGGCTTACCATCCAAAAACTACCGATGATATTTTAATAGGAGCCAGGATAGCTCCTTAGAATAAAACCTTTTGCATATTTTTATGTACAGTATTCATCATCTTGCTTGTACTTTGAACATTGCATTTTAAAATAAATATGAGATCAAAACCATTTTTTAACAAAATATGTTCCCAGCTTTACAGCAGAAATTGCAGGCCTTATTTAGATATTCCCGGGAGGGAAGAATTGCATGACAGCATAAGTTAGTTTTCAGGCAACTCACTCTCTTTTTTTTTTGTAGGAAAAATAACCACTTCTTTACATGTCTAATCACACTTTATATCTCCTGTATGTCACAGAACACAATGGGCAGTTTTATCTTGAAGAAATAAATCTGCTTGTCTGTGATGTAGGAGTAGCAGGCAGGGAGATGAACAGAGTGGTTTCACTTCCTAAAGGGCTCCATTTACTCAGAACTCCTGGTTTCCATTTAACCATCTATATACTCTGCACTATGTGCTGTTTAAAGAGGAGCTGCTTAAAGCTTGAAGTTTTAAGGGCAAAAAGGAACACACTGTACATGCAGAGCCAATAACTTATTGTTAGTCTAATTAAAACCTGAACTGTATAATCCGAATATGTAGTTACCATCTCAGTGACAATGGCACTAACAAAATATCTAGGTAATAAAAAAAATTTTCACTATTAAACAGGTTAAATTTCTTGTACCAAAATTACCCAAGTTTTCCACTCCTTTTCTCTGATGTTTTCTTCATCTTTCTGGTGTTAGCCTAGTAGCTAAGGTCACAGAATCACAGAATG
>VZTV01063374.1:0-19123 GCA_013400875.1 Anhinga rufa
CTAGACTTAATTGGAAACAAGTTGTCAACAGAAGGGTGTGGTTTTTGATAGTTTTTTTTAGTTCTTTACTGTTGGTTTAGTAGTAGCAGGACAAATTAATAGTACCTGCAATGTGGTTCTATTTAACAATACTTACAGCCCTAGAGAGCTGTTTATTAATGTTTCCGTCTTCTAGTAATGGTAGTGTTGTGGTTTCAATACCTTTTTTCCAAATAACCTCTGTTTAGTCTTCTTTAACTCTTACTGCAGGTTTTTTCTTCCCAAGTACTTGTATCGGTGGGGTTCATAGTTCTTGTTCTTGTAAACTGACAGATGTGTTAAAAGTGAACTGTTGGCTGTGGATGGCAGTCAGAGAGTCATCATGGTCCAGTAAATAACTGTTATGTTGTAGGTCCAAGCAAGTCTTGTACATTAATAGGTGTAGTGTGTTACTAGAAGTTTCTTTAGGTTTTATGACAATACTGCTGGTAATAGGTATAAATGGATGCTGTGGGTTTTTTTTTGTTACACTGTGTTACAACATTAGTTTGAACATGTATAGGAATATGACAAGCATCTGGAAAGACTGCCAATATTATCATGTATCTTTCTACAGCAAATTTTGGTGCCACCCTGAGGAGTGTATCTCTGAACTTAAGTTGTCAGGCTCTAGATGATTGGTGATGAGTTCTTTGTGCTATACTACTAAAACTCCTTTGAATGCAAACTGTTCAAATCGTACCACACAATGGTGGTCTTCGAGCCAGAGATTACATCAGTGTGGTTTTCTAATCATAAGATAGGCTCTTCTGAACTTGATTTTTAGGTAGAAATTTGTCATTTTCTGTATCTGGTGTACCTTTAGTAGTAGTCTGTTATTTAAATGCCCATGGTAGGGCTGTATGTTTGTTTGTGTACTTACCTTGTATCAGAGACGTGAAGTGGCCATTTTGTAAATGACACAAAAAGCATTTGTCACACTGATTTGAGCTTTCAGAATGGGTTAATTGTCTTGCCTGTTATTTTCCTGGAAAAAAAGGTATAATAGTATACCATTTTCCATTGTCCCAGCCACACTACTTGAAGGACCAATTAATTTTTGAAAAGTATTTCAAATTCTAGGATGGCTTAAAATCAAACATTCAGGGACATCTTCCTATGTATGGAATGTCCTAACGGTCGCCTTCCTCAAAAGATGAGGGCTCATATATTGGAGGGATGCTCTTTGATCACTTTTAAACTGATTTCTAAACAGCTAAACCACGGCAGACATGCTCTAATTATACCTTTTAATATGTTGAGTAACTCGACATCTGGATGAGAGTAAGACCCATGACCATTCTTATAAGTTTTCAGACATTTTTTATCTACACTAAACATATTGCTGACTAATTTTGAATCTCTTCTGCTTGATGCCGCAAGAAAGCAGAGAATAGATAGAGTCTTATTCTGTTTCTAAGAGAAATACTCTGGAAACTGCAAAAAATAAAACCTTCCAATACTGTATTTTAAGATGCATATTGACTGTTTGGGGAGGGTTGCTTCAGTAGTCTTTCTTGAATTAAAGTGTTTGGGGAGGTGTGATACGTTTCAACTTATTTAATTGCTAACTGGTGAATGGAAGTGGCTTGCTTTAAAAATGAGACTTGTACATCAAGACGACAATGAGTTAGTAAAGGGACTTGTGAATATTTCAAGATTGAGCCTGCATCTTGAAAATAAAAGACACCCCCACACCCCCATCCCCCCCCCCAAAAAAAGTTTTTTCCATGGATGTAAGTTGATTTAACAGTTCATTACAGCTTTAACTTTTTTAGTTTAATGCTGTTTACAAGTTTTCTCAGTCTCTTTAGCACTTGAGCTCCTATAACACAAAAATGTTAGTTTAATTCTGGGTATTAATTCCGTAACTATGCAAAAATGTTTAAATACTTGAGGGAATACCATTTTTTCTAGTGTGAAAGACTGAACACACAAACTAGGGACAAACTTTGCAGGAATGTGAATGTAATTCTGTTGGTTCACAATTGTTTCATTTTCCTAATTATCTGTTTAATTTGGAAGACTTTAGATATGTGGAATTTGGAATACTTTAGATATTTTCATGCTGTGATGTGAAATAGTGTTAAGAAAGTCAGAAGTTTGTGTTGGTCTAAGTAAGCTCTATTTTGGTGTTGTATTCCTGGCTTGTTTATAAATATGTTGCCGGTCTAAATGTTAAGGATTATTGTTTTACAGAAGCTTGAATATTTTGACACTCTCACTCTATATTAAAAATGGTTAGAATTTGCTTGTTACAATAACTTCCACAAGCTCTTTGTGTTTGTTATTCTGTTATGTGGGCATGGAGAAAGGAAACTTATTTTAAGTAGAGTTGTTTTTTTTAATCATCTCCACCCTTTCTTTTATACAGATGAGCTTTGATCCAAACCTGCTCCACAACAATGGACACAACGGGTACCCCAATGGTACTTCGGCAGCACTGCGTGAGACTGGGGTTATAGAAAAACTGCTGACCTCTTACGGATTCATTCAGTGTTCAGAACGGCAAGCTAGACTGTTCTTCCACTGTTCACAGTATAATGGCAACTTACAGGAGCTCAAAGTAGGAGGTAATGAGGCAACTTTCAGAGCTTCTTGACTGAGTGAACACCAGTCTCTTTCACTTGCCATAGAAAAATCCTTTTATTTTGCAGCATGAACAGATGCATGCTTTTGCTTCTGATGGGCTAAAGAGACAATAGAATTAATAATTTACCACTCCAAATGAGAGACCTTTATAGCACTTAAACTTCATGCAGCTTGTATTAATACAATTGTGGCCATTCTGGAAAAGTTGCAGTGTTACGTCAAACTTGTATAACTGAGATGGAAGCAAGTGCTTAGACTGTGGAAGAATATACCTCATGTACTCTGTATTTCTTTTTTTAACATTAGTTTGAAGATGGCCAGTTGTTTTTCAGAATTGGGGGGTGGGGGCTGCTACTTCATGCTGCTAATTAATGTGGCAGGAGAGTTTCTAAACTGTTTAATGTCATACATTATGTTGTCTGAACTTCAGCATGAAGTCTGCTGTATAGCGAGCAGGGCTGGGGGAATTACTGAGGGTCAAGCCATTACAAAGAATAGTTCATTAGCAACAGGAGTGGATAAGCAGAGAGAAATATTTGCAAATAGAGTGTCCTTCCTTGGTAACAAAAGCACCTGAGTTTTACTTCGATGTGTTTGGCTACAAGCAGTGAATTATCAAATGTAACCATTTAGTGATTTAAAAAAAAAACAAACAAATCCAAAGAAAACTCTGTGACACCATTATCATGTTTGATTATCTTGTAGACGATGTTGAGTTTGAAGTGTCTTCTGATCGCCGAACTGGAAAACCCATTGCTATTAAATTGGTGAAGATAAAACCAGAAATATTACCTGAAGAGCGAATAAATGGACAAGTTAGTGCCTATTCTCTATACATGCATGCATCCTTTCCTCCAGTACAGAAGGCTAGCTTCATTATAGCATGCATATTAACTACATAAAGTATTCAGTTACACTGAAATATATCTTTGTTGTTCTGGTAAAAATTCAGAGGTTCAGTTTGAGCTCTTACTTAGCTCCAAACAGTTCTTAGAGTCAGCGGGTGTTCTGTAAGATTGAACCTTTGCAGCATGGCATTCCCCGTTGAGTTCCACTAGAAGTGCATCCCTGAGCGTATAGCAGAGGATACTGAGATTCATTTTGTATTCAACAATGCTGCCCGTGAAATGACTAGCAATGGATTTTATTTTTTTTTTTGACTGGTAGGTTGTGTGCGCTGTTCCTCACAATTTAGAGAGTAAATCTCCAGCTGCCCCGGGTCAGAGTCCAACAGGGAGTGTATGCTACGAACGTAATGGGGTAAAGCTTACGTATTTTACTTGAACTCTTCACTGATCCATCACTGTGGTCTATGAACAAAAAAATTGACACAATTTAACATAGGCAATTGGTGCTGCTAAGAACTGTAGTCCTTGGCCAAAAAAAGAAGCATGCTTTGGTAATTACTACAAACAAAAATGTTCATTCGATAGTTTCCTTGCTTATATCTATGGAGAACTTTATATAGAGCCAAATAGTTGGTTTTTTCTCCTTTAAAACATAACGAAGCTGGGTTATGTCATGTTCATGTATCCTTATCTTGAACTTTTAAAGTTTAGAAATTGACGTCTAAAGATGACCACGTACAAACCTTTCAGCTTAAGTTGGTTGTTACAGACTCATCAAAACAGCACGGTGCAAAAAAGAATGTTTTTGCATGCCATGTTTGATGACTTGCAATTTTTCTCACTAATTTGTTTCATAGCAGTATTGTTATTAAAAAAAACTGTGATAATCTTTTTTTGAAACAACTGTTCTGCAAATAGGCTCATATTAGTCAATATTAATTTACAGGAAGTATTTTACCTGACTTACACCCCGGAGGATGTTGAAGGAAACGCACAGCTGGAAACAGGAGATAAAATAAACTTTGTAATTGATACAAATAAACAGTAAGTCGGTATTGCTTTTCTGACTTCATACTTTGTGTAGTAGTCAGTCAGCAATTCCTGCCTGTTCCAAGAACTGAATTGACATTTATGAAATATAATATTAATTTTTGCTCCAGTTTTGAGTTTCAGGTTTGCTCTGTTTACCTTTTTTTCCCGTCTAGTACTGGTGCTGTAAGTGCTCGTAACATTATGCTATTAAAAAAGAAACAAGCCCGCTGTCAAGGAGTAGTCTGTGCCATGAAAGTAAGTGATGCTTTAGCTTTAATGTTTAATTTGAAAAAGAAATGCTGTTCTGAAAAGTGGTGTTATAAGTAATATATTTAGGGCATTAAGAGCTATTACGAGTTTGGAGCTGTGGGTGTGAACTGGGTGAAATGGTTTAAACAGCTAATCTTTAATACTAATACCCTTAACAAAAGAAGTCCCATTTATTTCCATTTATATATTTGTCGTGGTAGTCTGTGCACTCATAAGTCTGCTATACTGGTATGTCATAGTCTTTCATAGTGTTTGATGGAACCTGTAAAATTTTTGTCTTGGTATGTTGAGAATAGGCAATTTATTAAACACTTTGTTCTGTTCTTAGGAAGCCTTTGGATTTATTGAGAGGGGTGATGTCGTGAAGGAGATATTCTTTCACTATAGTGAATTTAAAGGTGACCTAGAAGCCTTACAGCCTGGTGATGACGTGGAGTTTACAATCAAAGACAGAAATGTAAGATGAAATCGAGTAAAAACTGAAGACAAGATCCTAGGGCATAACTGGACAGCTGTCTGTTTTCTCAAATTCACTTGTAAAAAGAAGGGGGGAGGAGGTTCACTGGAAAATGGCTGCTACCTTACCTCTTCTCTGTGGGTATTTGACTGATTTTGTGCTTTTAGGGTAAAGAAGTTGCAACAGATGTTAGACTGCTGCCTCAAGGAACTGTCATTTTTGAAGATATCAGCATTGAACATTTTGAAGGAACTGTAACCAAAGTAATTCCAAAAGTACCCAGCAAAAACCAGGTGAATTTCAGTATTAAGTTTATGTGAAATGTTATGTTGATTGTATTGAATTCTAGTCAAACTGTAAAAATATTCCCCTTTCCCTTTAACAGTCTGCTGCATAAGTGTTGTGTCAGAGTAAAGGAGTAAGCCTGTACTTAACCTGTAAAAACCATTGATAGCAGTCACAGTACTCAATTTTTCTAAAGGTTACGAAGAGCAAGAATTAGGGTAGTGGTACATCGAGGAGTTTGTGCTTTCTTTTAATGTTTCATATACTTCCCATTGAATTTTGTAGGTTTAGGATGTATCTTTAAGGCAAAAGCATAGGGAAAAGGGGAGAAAATATTTGCTGAAATAAGCCTGATCTATGAATTCCTGTGAGCATTAACAGTTAATGAGGTTTTTGACAGAGAGATAATGTTTGGCTTTGAGGAAAGAGTGTACACGAGCACTTTCCTTAAGGTTTTAGGCGAGTCTGCATTGTTGTTTTGGGAAGGCTTGGGGTGGGTTTTTTTGTGTGTTGAACACGCAACGCCAGGTGCCCACCAAAGCTGCTCTATCACTCCCCCTCCTCAACTGGACAGGGGAGAGAAAATATAACTAAAAGCTCGTGGGTCTAGATAAGGACATGGAGAGGTCACTCACCAATTGCCGTTACAGGCAAAACCTCGACTTGGGGAAATTAGTTTTAATTATTACCCATCAAATCAGAGTAAGGTAATGAGAAAATAAAAACTACATCTTAAAACACCTTCCCCTCACCTCTCCCTTCTTCTCGGGCTCAGCTTCGCTCCCAGTTTCTCTATGTTCTACCCCGAGCGGCGCAGTGGGACAGGGAATGGGGATTGTGGTCAGTTCATCACGCATAGTCTCTGCTGTTCCTTCCTCCTCGGGTGGGAGGACTCTTCACACTTTTCCCCTGCTCCAGTGTGGGGTCCCTCCCATGGGAGACAGTCCTCCATGAACTTCTCCAACATGGGTCCTTCCCACAGGCTACAGTTCTGCTCTAACGTGGGTCCCTTCCATGGCGTGGGTCCCCTGTGGAGTCACAAGTCCTGCCAGCAAACCTGCTTCAGTGTGGGCTCTTCACCACAGGTCCTGCCAGGAGCCTGCTCCAGTGCAGGCTTCCCATGTGGTCACAGCCTCCGTTGCACATCCACCTGCTCTGGTGTGGGGCCCTCCATGGGCTGTAGGTGGATATCTGTTCCACCATGGGACCTCCACGGGCTGTAGGGGGACAGCCTGCCTCACCATGGTCTTCACCGCAGGCTGCAGGGGAACCTCTGCTCCTGCGCCTGGAGCACCTCCTCCCCCATCTTCACTGACCTTGGTGTCTGCAGGGTTATCCTCTCATGTATTCTCACCCCTCTCTGGTTGCAGTTGCGCAGTTCCCATTCCCCTTTTCTTAAATATGTTGTCACAGAGGTGCTATCACTGTTGCCGATGGGCTCGACCTTGGCCAGTGGTAGGTCTGTCTTGGAGCTGGTTGGCACTGGCTCTGTCAGAGGAAACCTTGCCACACAGACACAATACATTAAATAAGAGAGACTGCATTTTAGAAGTGTTCCAAGTATGATTATAAATTTAGTTCTTGAAATAGAGTCTTAATTTCTTTGGCAACATATGCTTGGTGCTTTAAAAAAAAAAAAAACCAAACAAAACAAACAAAACCACCCAAAGGACAAACTAAACTGCACCAAACAACCAACAAAAAAGAAAGAAAGAAACAAACAAAACAAAAACAACAAAACAAACAAACAAAAACACCACCACCACCAAAACCTACCTTGCATTTGGCTCTGGGCAGTAAATTGCAAATTAGGAGTGGTAGAAATGAAGCACAGTGGCTCGAGTCCAGCAGGCATTTGGTGTTGTTCATACTTCTGTTAGCATTAGTATTTCTGCCAACTATTCCTTCTGTGCTTATGGTGAGTCTTGTAGGTGAACTAACTTTTTCTGTTGGGTTTTCTGTCTGCTAGAGTGATCCATTACCTGGCCGCATCAAAGTTGACTTTGTGATTCCTAAAGAACTTCCATTTGGAGACAAAGATACAAAATCCAAGGTGACCTTGCTGGAAAGTGACCACGTTCGATTCAATATTTCAACAGACAGACGTGACAAACTGGAACGAGCCACCAATATTGAGGTTCTCCCCAATACTTTCCAGTTTACTAATGAAACTAGGGAAATGGCAAGTATCTCTCTTTAAAATTTTAAGTTCTTGAGGGGAAATGAATGTAAAACATGGGGGCTTTGTCTTAAGCAATAACTTAATGTAAAAATCACTAGTGTCTTCCATTGCCTATTCTGAAATCCAATCCTCAGGTGTACACTTCAAACAAAGTGCTTAAATGGTATAAAATTCAGAATTAATGATGTGCATCTTTCCTTTAAAAGTATAAACAGTTAACTACTGATTAAATTAAATAATATGAGAAAATTAGACCTTAATTGGCCCTCTTGGACTGGATTGCTAGCTGGTTATAGCAGACAGAGAATTAACGCAATCTTGAACTATTAGTTTAAAAATTCATGTGCTTGAGTCTAAATAGATAACTACTTATGTTCCTTAGGAAAACCAGAAGCACCTGAGGCTACTCTGGTTCAGGTAGTGAAAAGTCTTAAGATTCAGAGGAGGTACTGTGTGCAGCTTTTGGATTTCATGGTTATTTTTCCCAATCTCCCTCTGTCTGAGGGTTCAGCAGAAGGATGATAGAGAGCTGCATTCTATCACATACAAAAAACACTTTGTGGATTACAGGGATGTGCTAATCAGTATTAAAGAATATCTTTCCTGTAATTTGGAATGTTAGTTCTGTTCCAACTAGACTGTAAGTCTGCCTTCCTTTTCAATTGGAGTCCAGTTACAGTGCTATCGCATCAAGTATGCTGTGAATTAGGGAGCCTTTGCTTTAAGAAAACCACTGGTCTTTGACTTAAGCCTCTCAGTTTTTGGCATTCTATCCTATAGTCATCTTATATTTCTACACTGGCTAAATATATTTGCCCTCCTGAATTGAGCTGTCACTGAGGTGACAAGTATTGGGCGCTTCTAGAAGGGTTAGCTGATTTTCCTGAGCTTGTGAAAGCTATATGAGAGAATAATGTTCCTAAAGGCGGAAATTATCTTTGCATTGTCATTCACATCCTGTAAGCCTTCCCTGAGACTTGCTAAAGGCAAGTAGCTGGGTTGTACTGAATTCTATCTTGCTCAATACCTCCGGCATTATCTGGCACTAATTCTCCCTAACTTAAGTAATGAATTCTTTAAGCAACTTTATGGAGACTTTTTTTTTCTTTAACCAGAGGTCAGGATGAGAAATGGATTATATTTTTTTTTTTATAGTTGATGGGGCACAGTATATTCTGTTTGTCATTAGGCATTCCATTTCTAGTGGTTACCAGGAAGGCCACTAAAATATTATGTAACGTGCTTACCATAATATGCACCTGTGGTTATGACAATCTTAACAAAATTATTTGTAAGAAAGCTTTTTAATTTCTTCATTTGTGTCTGGAAATCTGATGGGTTTTCTCTTGAACTTTCCTCCGACCACTGGTTTTATTTCCTGTTTATATAGGTTCTTGTATGTTTCGTGTGTTTGTGTTTATGTAGGTATTACACACATGTATAGATGATGTATGTGTCTGTAGAGTTTCCCCCTTCAAGACTGTATTCTCTGGTCCCTGTGTAGTAGCAATGTCAGGTTCTTTAACTGTGGTCCTTCTTGGCAATGGCTTAAATGAATCTTTTCCACTTCATAAGAAATAAAATTAAGAAAGCAGGTAGGTACGACTTGTTTGCATTTCAGGTTGACCATAGCCATTAGCGCTACGCTTTGCAAGGAAGCATATTGAATAAACCAAGAAGTGTTTTCATAGGATTCAGGCCTTGCATTCAGATTATTACATACTCCACAGACAGATGTGGAGTACCTGCAGACAGATGTCACATACTAGTAGTAAAACTAATTGTCCATTTGACTATTCTCAGGGTGTGATTGCAGCAATGAGAGATGGCTTCGGCTTTATTAAATGTGTGGACCGGGATGCTCGCATGTTCTTTCACTTCAGTGAAATTATGGATGGTAATCAACTCCATATTTCTGATGAAGTAGAGTTCACTGTTGTTCCTGTAAGTGAGATTAAACTTTTATGAAATCTTAGTTTTTAAAGAAATTATGTGCAGTCTGTCTAAAATCTGATTGATCTTGTTTTTCAGGATATGTTGTCTGCCCAAAGAAATCATGCTATAAGGATTAAAAAACTTCCAAAGGGCACGGTTTCTTTCCACACCCAATCAGATCACCGTTTTGTGGGCACTATAGACAAAGAAGCCACTCCAGCCAAAGCCACTAGCCCAAATAAAGGCAAAGAGAAGGTAATGCTGCTCTTCTGTATTCTGTACCTGTTCTGTGTTCCTGGATTTGGACATGCAGGCTGCTTCCTTAAAATCTGTAATTCAACTTTTTGAAGCACTGTTTATCCTGTATAAATGTGAACTACATTGAATAGTTAATGACAACAGTCAGTGAAAACTAACTTGTTTGAAACAAGATGATAAAAGCATCGCTAATGATCGTGTTGTTGAGGATAATTTCCAAGAACTTGATGGGAAGTTTCTTTCTGCCTCCTGCTACAGAAGGTGCTAGATAGAATTGGTTAAATTTAAGTTTCTAGGGCTAGAGGAGATCCTCTGTTGTTTTGTCATGCTGTTTTAAACAATGCCAGAATAGTTAAACTCCTAATAAATACTTAATTGGAAATGGTGGCGATACTTTCCTTCAAAAATATTGTCTAATATCATTTAAAGCCTCTTACTCAGAGTTGATGGCTTTTTGTTTTTCACCAGTTACTGAGCAGTTACTGTAAAACCACATGTCATGGTTTTATCTGGGATAGAGTTAATTTTCTTCACTGTGGCTGGTATAGTGCTCTGTTTTGGACTTAGTATGAGAATAATACTGATAACATGCTGATGTTTTGGTTGTTGCTAGGTAGTGCTGAACTAGTCAAGGACTTTTCCAGCCTCCTGTGCTCTGCCGGGTGCACAAGAAGCCGGGAAGGGAGGGGGCACGGCCAAGGGAGCCGATTCAAACTGGCCAAAGGGATATTCCATATCATATGACATCATGCCCAGTATACTAACTGGAGGGGGTTGGCCGGGGGAGGGAGCAATCGCGGCTCGGGGACTGGCAGTGTCGGTCACCACTGGTGGGTGGTGAGCGGTCGCATCACTTGTGGGGTTTTTTTTCCTTTCCTTTTTCGGGCTTCATTTCTCTCTTCTTGTTGTTAATTATTTATCATCATCATTATTATTATCATTACCATTATTACTATTAGTATTTTATTTTAATTATTAAACTGTTGTTAGCTCAACCCATGAGTTTTCTTGCTTTTGCTCTCCCAATTCTCTCCCCCATCCCACAGGGGTGGGGGGAGTGAGCGAGCAGCTGCATGGTACTTAGTTGCTGACTGGGGCTAAACCACAACACCACTGTGGCTCAAATAAGCAGTACTTGAATTGTATGTATTAAACCTGTTTGCTTACGACTAAGATGCCCATTGCTGAATTCTGATGTCTTGTTTTTAGGAAGCTGAAGATGGAATAATTGTTTATGATGACTGTGGAGTAAAGCTGACCATTCCTTACCAGGCCAAGGATGTGGAAGGATCTGCTAATCCCCAGATAGGAGATAAGGCAATATAACTAAGTATACTGTTGGGGAATATTTTTGTGTGCATTTGAGATGTGAGCTTCTTTTTGCCTCATTACTGAATTTGTTGTCCCTCTCAGAACAAATGAAGGACAAGGCATCTGTATAATGTCACCCATTTCTTTTCTGTCCTAGGTTTGAGTGGCTTAATCTTCTGTATAACTAAGAAAAATGTCCCCAAAACTGGTGATACATATATGAAAAAAAGTGTCTTAGTATGTAAATGATGCTTTTTGAACAAGGAATTCTTATAATTAAGACAGTGGACTCTGCTTGTGAATAATCTAGAGGAAATTAGCATAAAGACTTTGAGATGAATGTTGAAGAGGGAGAGCATACCCTTATGAGTAAATTAGCCTGAGACACAACAGAAAGGGAGAAAGAGCTTGGAGATCTGGAAGAGCAGCCTGAAAACTGTTCAGTGTTCAGGAGCCATGCTAGGAAGGCACTGATTAGTGTTTTTAAAAATCTGAAACAAGTGAGCGAAGCTAGGTGTATGCTCACTGTGGGCTGTTGGTGATAAGTGTAGTGAAAGGAGGCAAATCACATAAACAGAAAGATTCTCATCTTTAATGGGTAAAATAAGCTGAGTGCTGGAGGCTGGCTTGCCTTGCATGTGTCACTCGTGACTGCTACTCTTCGGAATGTTGTAAACGTCAAAGACTTGCAGATGTTTCTGGGAGAGTAGTGGCTAGAAAATTACTTTTCTGGAGAGCCTAGATATTGATTAGAGGTACATAGCTTTGAAATCAGTTGTTTCATGTTTGGGTTGGTTTTTTTTTTGTTGTTGTTGTTGACGGTCATGGTTTGTTTGGGTTGTTTCTATCTAGTATTGATATGCTCCTCTTCAACAGGTTGAGTTCAGTGTTTGTGAAGTGAAGAGAAGTGGTCTGCAAACAGCTGTTTCTGTCAGGATGCTTGGACGCAATTACAGCTCTAAGAGGCTTTTGGGATATGTGGCAGCCCTGAAAGATAACTTTGGATTTATTGAAACAGCCAATCATGATAAGGAGATCTTTTTCCACTACAGGTGAATGGCAACTTTATTATTAATATTTGTTTGGGGGGGGTGGTATGGTTGACTGTTAAACCCATTTGGACACAGACATTCATGCTTAGGTGTCTCAAGTTCCGTTCATTGTCTCTGCTGGACTGGTTCACACTTTCCTGTTAGTCAGCAATCTTGGTGTTCTATGCCTCTGAATCCCAGGCCAAGAAATAAATACATTTGTATTGTATATTTGAAAAGCTTCACTTTCTTGAATGAGGATTTCTTAAAAATGTGAGGCGCTGAGATAGTTAAATGGTTTCTGATCAACTTCTGTACATGTTGAATGAGCATCATTGTTGTCATGTAACTAAAGAAAAATTGTACATAATTCTATTCCTGTAGTGAATACTGTGGTGATATTGATAGCCTGGAACTTGGAGACACTGTTGAATACAGCTTGTCAAAAGGCAAAGGAAACAAAGTTAGCGCAGAAAAGGTGAACAAAACACATGCAGGTAAGACCGTACCTGGTATTTTCTGCTTACAAGGCTCTTGGCAGGTGCTGATGGATAAAGTTTGTTAATAATCTATTTACAGTTAGAGCTTAGACCAAGAGGATGCTGCTTAATGTTGTGGTCACTGATTTCCTGAAAGCTATTGCCTGTGTTTTCAGAGAAAAGACAAGTGCAGACCAAGAGTTCTGTAGACAGTAGCAACTCTTTGGACCTTTACCATACTCTGCCCTCTTCAACTGGAGGGTTATAAGGAGAGACCTAGTGGCAGAACTAGCCAAATGAGTAATGGTGCTGGTTGTACTGTACCTCACAGAAGGAAATTTGCAGGAGGAATGCAGATGGGGATATTAAGGACTTGGGGGCAAAAAATACATACTTCAAGTGAACAGGGGATGGGAATGCAGTGGAAGAGAAGTAAAATACTTGGATTTGCTTTTCGAGTTCCATGGCTTCTAGTTTCATTAGAAACTAATGTTTTTCTGCTTCCATGTTTGAACTGTCAGTGTGGTTTTGATTAGAAAAGCTATCATTAGTTATTGCTGTGTTTAAAGCTGTTCCAGTTTTACTGGGTGATAGAGTGCACTGCCTTAGGTGTCTGGCAGTGCAGACTATTGGCTCCTGGTCAATCTGAATCACTTCTTAATTCTTTTTAAAGTAAAGTATGACTAGAACATCCTGTTCTTGCACTGTCTGTTTCTTTTCAGTGAATGGTATCACTGAAGAAGCTGATCCAACTGTTTACTCTGGTAAAGTAATTCGTCCTTTAAGGAGTGTAGATCCCACACAAACTGAATACCAGGGCATGATTGAAGTCATGGAGGATGGTAAGATTTGTTGCTTTTAGATTGTAAGTGTTCCTCTCACAAATGCACAAGAAGTGTAGAAGTTTAATAAACTGTAAATAGAGGTGTTGAGGAGTATATTCACGCTACAGACTATATTCACAATGCTAAGCTGACAGTAGAAGTATAATTTCTAATATTGGAAATAAATTCTGAATGCCCTTAGGTGGGAAAGGACACAGCTCAATTCTGTCTTGTGCTTTTTCCTCCTCTAGGTGAGATGAAAGGAGAGGTCTATCCGTTTGGAATTGTTGGAATGGCAAACAAAGGTGACTGTCTGCAAAAGGGAGAGACAGTAAAGTTTCAGCTCTGTGTTCTTGGACAAAATGGGCAGACAATGGCTGTTAACATAACACCGTTCCGCAGGGCCACAGTGGAATGCGTGAAAGATCAGGTGAGTGACCGCTGCTATGAAGACAAGATGCGTGTCAATTGGAAATAACTGCTTGTCTTGGTATAGAGCAGATGAGAATCCACTTCATCACTTGAATCCTGGAAGCTTGTTGTGCATAAATGGTACTCTGGTTATGGGGAAGCAGGTTTGTGTAACCCAAGTACTGGTTTACACAAGGCTGCATAATGTGACTTTAGTAAAGGTGAACTC
Organism: Anhinga rufa; assembly: GCA_013400875.1. Classification (NCBI taxonomy): domain Eukaryota; kingdom Metazoa; phylum Chordata; class Aves; order Suliformes; family Anhingidae; genus Anhinga; species Anhinga rufa. Next base: position 14,163 of record VZTV01063374.1, read on the forward strand.
AGTACTTGGTTTGGTGCTGATACATTGGTACTACTGGGCAGTGGTTCCTGCTGTGGTTGAATCTGAAGACCTGTTTTTGAGATGTCCTAGAAATTGATCTAACTAGTTTCTGCTGAACAGGGCATTAAAAAAGAAACAAAACTGTGCATATTCTTCTTCTAGAAGAAACTTCTTCACAACATTAAGCAGTCAATGGTTACAGTCCACCTGAAATGCAAAGGCTGATCATTGCCCTAGTTAGTTTCATCTCAGAATGATTAGAAAATTTAGTGCTGTGAATACTTTCTATTTTTATAGTTATTCTGCAGCACTAAGCTCTAGTAATTTATGGAGAGGCTAGATTACTTTTGCTGGTTTATACATGAGTGGAAAGGTAAATGGAAGTAACTGACTTCTTATGCTCGTGACAGACCAAAAAATGGAGTGGTTTCTACTGTATAACGTTTTAAAGTGGAGTCTTAGAAAAGAACATGCAGGTGTGCTCTTCTCCATTTAATACAACTCCCAGGACTTTGGCAGTTTTCAGAACTTGTTCTATAGACTTTGCAGTTTAAATGTGACTTGACAAACCTAAGAAGAGTGCCTAGACGTACAGAAGTATTGTTTCCAGACAGAACATTCTGTTCAGTGTAGAAATCGCATTACCACTTCCAGTAGGCACTTCAGAGGGCTTTTTTTTTAGGAGTAGTTAAACTGTAATAATGAGAAAGTCCTTGAATCAAGAGGAAAGAAATAACCTTGTGATGTGTTGGTTTTCAGTTTGGTTTCATTAACTACGAAGTGGGTGACAGCAAAAAGCTCTTCTTCCATGTCAAAGAAGTTCAGGATGGTGTGGAGCTACAGGCTGGGGATGAAGTGGAGTTCTCGGTTATCCTGAACCAGCGCACAGGAAAATGCAGTGCCTGTAATGTGTGGCGTGTCTGGTGAGAATTTAGAATTGAAGTGACTTAATCTGGCATGCTGTCTACATTGCAGTAGTGGAGCGCATGCTGCTTCTAAATGGAGATAACTGTTCCTAGAATGGGAGCTCTGAATTTCAGCTGGCTTCAGTGAGAGCCTCTCACCTGAGAACTGCTGGCACTTGTAGGGTGTCCAGTATGGTGCAGCAGCAGAACTCTCAGCTTTTCTTAATTACAGATAGCTTGTTTTTCTTTTAATCTATTCTTAAGAAACTCTACCTGCCCTTAGCAGAAACTTGGATACAGCCTTCTAAGTAGAAACTAATGAATGATAAGAAAACGGATGGTGTTCCTATGTAGCTGCTGGCCTCTCTGGTAAGCACAGTACAAAGTGCTTCCACCTGTTTCCTGAAGAGCAACTCTCATTTTTAAATAGAAAAACAATGCTGCAAGGCACTCTTTTACTTTTTGGCGTGTAATTTCTTAAGGGTGATGGGCAATTTTTTTTGCCTTTGAACTACTTACTCATTTTGAAGAATACTGCACAATTTGGATTTTGCTTAAGTTTGAGATAGGTTCCTGGTGTTGTAGAAGTGCTAATATTTAATTTTTTCTCTCAAAATTCTATTATCATCTTTGGAGGTGATAATGCCATTACGTACTAGCAACTTGTAAGCCTTTTATCGCTCCAGTTAAAGGGAATGGAGATGTACAAAATACTACTAAAGCGTGCATGAGAGTAAGTGCAACACCCCTGCTCGCTAAAGAATGCCCTTTCGAGAATATTGTTTTCAGCTACTGCTATTTCAGACTCCAGTGTTTAAAGTAATAGTTTGGAGGCAGACATACATGGTGGCATCCAGAAGGTCTGCTTTCACACAAGACAGATTATGCCAATGGCTTAATGGGGAGAGTGACTATAAATTAGGTAGCCTACACCATCTCTGGGAATTCATCAGTGCTCTGTATGGTTGACCCTGTTACAGTGAAGGCGCTAAGGCTGTTGCTGCTCCACGTCCTGATAGACTTGTTAATCGTTTAAAGAGCATTAATCTGGACGATGCCAATGCTCCTCGTCTAACAGTTCTTCGTCAGCCAAGGGGACCGGATAACTCAAAGGTACATAAGATAAAAGGCTAGCTTGCAGAATAATTGCAGTTTGTGTTTTAATTTAGACAACTTAACATTGCTTCCTCTGTTGGAAGCCTAAACTGTGTGACGCGTGATGTCCGCTTTCATTCAATAGTAAACTAGTCACCTAGCTCACCTGTGTGAGGTTAGATTATGTTTTGTGTGAAGTCAGGGGTGCTATATCCTGTGTCAATAATGTATGCTGTGGTTTCAGAAGAGCACATGGTACAGAAACAACCCTTGTAGCCAAGAAGGCCAACGGTGTCCTGGGGTGCATTATAAAAGGAGTGTGGGCAGCAGGTTGAGGGAGGTTATCCTCCCCCTCTACTCCACCCTAGTGAGGCCACATCTGGAGTACTGCATCCAGTTCTGGGCTCCCCAGTTTAAGAAAGATGGGGAACTACTGGAGAGAATCCAGTGGAGAGCTACAAAGATGATCAAGGAAGAGGCTGGAGCATCTCCCTGATGAGGAAAGGCTGAGAGACCTGGGCTTGTTCAGCCTGGAGAAGAGAAGGCTGAGGGGGATCTCATCAGTGCTGATCAGTATCTGAAGGGCGGGTGTCAGGAGGGTGGGACTGGGCTCTTAGTGGTGCCCGATGACAGGACAAGGGGCAACGGGCACAAGCTGGAACACGGGAAGTTCCGCCTGAATATGAGGAAAAACTTCTTTACTTTGAAGGTGACAGCAGTGGCACAGGCTGCCCAGAGAGGTTGTGGGGTCGTCTTTGAAAATGTTCAAACTGCACCTGGATGCGGTCCTGTGCCCCCTGCTCTAGGTGTACCTGCTCATGCAGGGGGCTTGGACGAGGTGATCTCCAGAGGTCTCTTCCAACCCCTACAGTTCTGTGTCTGTGTCAACTGCTTGTTGTGTTCTAGCCCATAATGGCTATCTTGGTGTGTTTTTTCTTTTATAAACCTCCTGCTCGCCTTCTTGGAGATAGTAAGTGAAATCCCTTTATCTAAACTTGGCTCTCACAAAAGGTACTGTCACCACTTGATAAGCAGGAGGAGTAAAGAGTCTGCAATCTCTGAAGTATCTAGGACTGTAAAGAGCCACCCACAGAACCTGTTCTGTTACTGTCTCTGTTTCTGAAGGCAGATGTGGCAAACTAGAAATGTTCTAATGCTGTACCTGGTTGGAACAGAACAGGTTTGCTTTAAAGCATGATGCCGGAGCTAAAAGTTTTTTGTTTTGTTTTCCTTGCAGGGATTTGGTGCAGAGAGAAAGATCCGTCAAGCTGGTGTTATAGACTGATCCAGAAAATCCATACCTGATGTACGACTTGAGTGGTGGGGGCTGGTGAAGGGTACTGAATATCTCCCTATTCATCCCTTCCTCCAAATTCTAAGAAGCTATTACACCGGTTTTAACACCTTCTCATGTTATGTTTAAAATAAATTTATGAAACCATTTTAAAATTATGCACAGTTGCATTCTGGAGAACTTAAGGTGGCGCCTTATAGTATCACATTTTAGAAGCTTGTTTTGAATGGTGCATTTAACGCAACTGGTAACTGCAAATCTACATTGCCTATGTGAGTAAACATTATAGACAGCTCTACTCTGGTAGACCTTATGGAATTCTGCACTACAATTATCTATGCTTTATCTTTGTTATTTTGGCCAAGGTGTTACTATGCCTTAGTGCTCAGTTGCATTATGTCTTTCTTTCCAAGTGGAAGGCTCACTTCAGCTCACTCTGCTCAAGTTCTGAGGACCATAGAGCGGTAGAATAAGTTCAGCTTTATAAAAAATCTGTATGGATGTTTGGATACCTTAAGTTGATGGCCAAACGTTAAAGTTAACAATGTTTTCATATTTCATTTAACTTGAGTCCTTTAGCCAGTGAAGTTGTTAGAGCTCAGTGAAAGTCTCTTTCTGGGGTAGACTTGATTTTTGTAGCGTTCTGAAACACATGCAGTGCAGAATTTCATAAGGCTGAGGTGTGCCATCAGTGTGGTAATTTAAATATATTTAAAACAATGCACAAATCTGCTGCTGCTTAGAACACTGCAGCTTTAAACCCAATTTCTTTTACTGATTTAAAAAAAAGAAAGAAGTTGTGCCTGAAGTGAATAAATCCTTTTTCTTTTTTGCAGCCGGCACCCAGTGTACTGTAAAAGAATAAATACTTAGGCTTTCCATAGCTGTATTGAGACTTTCATCAAGGTGAAATAGTTGATGTCTGTGTGCTTTTTTTTCTCCCTTCCCTTCCCTCCCCCTCCCCCTCCCTCCATTTCCCCAGTCACGCTTTATCAAGCAAGAAAACTGAATGATTGGTCTAAGTATTACTTTAACCAAAAAGATCAGGAGTTACTTTCTTTGAATAGAGGACAGTACTGTGGTTTTTTGGGGGTTTTTTGTTTGTTTTTGGGTTTTTTTTTTCCCATGTTACCTCTATTCTCAATTTAGGGTTTTCTTCTCTGGGAGATGCATTATCTTTGTAAAACAAACATTGCTTTCTCCAATTTTTTCTGTTAATGGCAAAGAATGGAAATAGAATAAAGTTTTACTGATTTTGAACAAAGCTTCCCTCCTGGCCCTGTCTTGCTTCCGGGGGATGCCGCCCTGCGCCGGCGTCACGTGCCCGGAAGCGGCGGAGGCGCAGCGAGGCTCTTCCGGCGGGGGGTGATGACGCCGTGCCAGGGCCGGAAGCCGGAAGGCGGCCGGGAGGGTGTTCCGCGTTCGCGGGAGCGGCGGGCGGGGGCTGCGCCGCGCTCCGCCCGCGGCCGCTGCGGCGGCGATGACCGAGTACAAGCTGGTGGTGGTGGGAGCCGGCGGCGTCGGCAAGAGCGCGCTGACCATCCAGCTCATACAGAACCACTTCGTGGACGAGTACGACCCCACCATCGAGGTGCGCCGGGGCGGCCGCGGCCCGGCCCGCGGCGGGAGGGGGGGCGGTGCCGGCGGGGGGTGCGGTACCGGCGGGG